>ML660200.1:34254250-34501643 GCA_007570785.1 Antilocapra americana
AAGGGTACGGATGCTGGCCTAGCAAAAACGGTAGATGTCTGTTTCACAGCTAAAAGTAGTTTGCATCTTATTAGAGGGTTCCAAAGGTCACAGACAGAAAGATGTGATATTATAATGTCACTATCAGCTCAAGACCGATGTTGGGAGCTTACTTCACAATTCTCTTTTCCCTCTTCCATATCTGTAAAATAAAGTTTATGACGCATTCCTTTCTTGTATCACCAGATGTAAATCTCCATAAATTAATAATAACTCAGAGCTGGAAATGGTCTCAGATCTCTTAAGGGAGTGATTCTCAACCTTGCCTTGGCTGAATAGTTTTTTAAAAGCACACACCCAGAGATTCTGATTTAATTGGTCTGGGAGAGAGAGCTTGGGCATCAATATTTTCTTCTGAAACTTTCCCAGGAGATTCTAACATGCAGCCACTATTGAGAAGTCCTGGGCAAGGCTTTCAGGCGCAGTTTGCTCTCATGCACTCTCCTCCTGCTGAAAGTGCCTCTGTATCTCCAACAGATGATTGTTGACTTGTTTTAATGATTCTAGTGAGGAGAGTATTTTAGTTTGCTTCAGCTGAAATAATAAAATACCATAGGCTGAGTGGCTTAAACAATAGCAATTCATTTTCTCATAGCTGTGCAAGCTGGAAAGTCCAAGATCAAGGTTCCAGCAGGGATCAGCTCCTGGTGAGAGCTCTCTTTGTGTCCTCACAGGGTGGAGCGGGAACAAACTCTCCCATATCTGTTCTTATAAGGACACTCATACTATGAGATGAGTGTTCTACCCTTATAAACCCATTTCACCTCAATTACCTCCATAAAGGCCATATTTGCAAATACAGGTGGGGTTGTATTTAGGGGTTGAGGTTTTAATACATGACTCTTTGAGGGATGTAAACTTTCAGTCTATAGCAAGGAGAACACAGCTCATTGGGCTGTAGTGGGACTCAAATTATTAGAAAACTCTTTTTCATTAAGCCTCAAACTGTCTCTTTCCAAAGCCCTTCTTAGTCTTAGCTCTTCAAAAAGGCTTAAGGGAATTTTTTGTAGTTCTTGTTTAGTTGTGAAGTCGTGTCTGACTCTTCTGTAACCACATGTACTTGTAGCCCGCCAGTCTCCTCTGTCCATGGGATTTCCCAAGCAAGAATACTGGAGTGAGTTGCCATTTCCTTCTCTAATGGATCTTCCCTGACCCAGGGATTGAAGTATTATCTCCTGCATTAGCAGGTAGATTCTTTACAGCTGAGCCCCACCCCACATATCAGGGAAGCCCTAGGGAAATAGGCAGCTAATCCAATAAACAACCATTTTGCTAGGCATTTTACAAACATTCTATCTCTCAAGCCTCAGGAGGATACTGTGAGGAAGATATTGTGCCTAATTTCCAGATCAAAAGACTGGTATCAGAGAGGATGGATAATCGACCTCAATTAATAAGGCTGATCAGTGGCAAAATGAGAATTTGCACCCAGGTCTTTCCATCTCCTAAGCCCATGTTCCTTCTATGCTTGTGCTGCAGAGTCATCACTTCTACAGAAAACCCTCAGAAGCTGCCCATAGGATTGAAAGGAAAGTTCTCCTGAGAACTTGTCTTGTCCATCCAAATACTGCTTCTGCTACTGTGGATGTCTTTGCTTTTCTTTCTCTCCTTTTCTCCCCTTTATTTCATACTTCATTATTTATGCTTCATCCTAGTTTTGATTTACCTCTCTCCCCATGATCTTATTTTTCCTCAGTGTTCCTTCTGGACTTCCTTTCATTTCACGGACTCTAGTATAAACCAGATATTAGCATGAGTCAGAATCATAGAAATATTCTGATTGACTTGGTGAGGGAGGGGGATGAAGGATCTACATTTCAAACAAGCTCTCACGTTGCCACTGGTTGGTAGATTTCATTTGAATGTACTCGAATATATTCACTTTTCAACCTTTCTAACTAGCTGATCTGTAGGAAGGGTTTCATATACTTTTGTACTTTCTCCTCCACAGGGAAAATCAGCTTGTGCTTCCAGTGCCTTCAGTTTTGACAGGCATAGACAGAAAAAAGGGTTTCCCTGATGGCTCAGTGGTAAAGAATCTGCCTGCTAATGCAGGAGAGGCTGGTTCAATCCCTGGGTCAGGAAAGTGACCCTCCTCCCCCGCCCCTGGAGAAGTAAATGGCAATCCACTCCAGTATTCTTGCCCGGGAAATCCCATGCTCAGAGGAGCCTGGTGGGCTACAGTCCATTGGGTCACAAAAGAGTTGGATATGACTTAGCGACTAAACAACAACAAAAAAGAAAGAAAAAGCTTTGAGAGGATAGAATCTCTAGGTCACGAGACCAGCAAACCATCGCTTGTACATAATATGATATTCTTTTTCTGCCTGTCACCCCGTCCCCCTTTCTCTACAACAGCACTTCTCTTTTATTTCGGGGGAGTGCTTTTAGCCCACTCTATGTCATCCTGGCGGTTCTGTCAATCATGTGGCCTCACTTATTTCACTGTAGGCATAAACACAGGAGTCAGAAGAGCAGATCAGAGGGTGTGCACCATTTCCCTGCTCACTGTGATTGGAATCTAAGTTGTTCAGCAAATGATCCAAAGGGCCAGTCAGAATTTTTTTTCAAGATGGCTATAAATGCTGGGAGAAAAGACATTTGTTTCCTTGCTGTTGCTGGCTACTGGGATGATACAGGTCCAGTGATGCTGGTTGCTGTCTTTGCTCTCACATGGAGGGAGCCTATGGGGGAACAAAGCTAACAGAGAGGGGAACAGAATCCAAAGATGGAGAGGGAGAAAGAAGCCCCAGTGGCATTGCATCTAGCTTGGCTGTAGCCTGTTTCTCTTAGCTTGCCCATTCCTTTGAGTTAATAAGTACTCTTTGGATTAATCTTGCTTGAGTTGAGTTTTGGCTTTTTGCAACCAGACTTAAGCTATAAAATGTGCCCACCTTGTTCAACACTGCATCTTCAATGCTTGACAATCAATATGTGCTCACACAATACTCACCAAATGAACGAAAAGAGAAACATCTCATTGTACAAATACTTTTCTGGGTCTCGATATTCACTAAAATACCACTCTTCAAGGTAACTTCACTTGGAACCTACTTCAGAATCTGTTTTGATTCCTGGGCTGTAGCAGATTTGGGGATGAGAATAGTGATTAAGAAATCAAACTCTAGATTGGGCAGAACTAGGTTCAGACGACAGCTTTACAACTTGCCACAAAGTTTACTCTCTGAGACATGGTTTTCTTCCCCATCCTAAAATAAAGGTAACATTATTTATGAAGGAATTATCGTTTTGATCTGCTCCATTCCTCCTCTTCACTCCTTCTTCATAGCTGAACCTGCTCTTTTGGCCCAAGGAGGGTTTTGTCCCAAACAGGGGCCAATGTTAGCACCTTTGTCCCAGAAAGATAAGATTAACTTTACTTGGAATTTAAATTGCAAGTGAAAACCCACAGAACCACTTCTGTGGTTTAGATAGTCATCTGAAGACAGCGCCATAGACTTTGGAAAGCAACAAGAGCTGAAACTGAGCTAAGTTCCTCAGAGCTGCTCTCAATTCCCTCTTTCCTAACTCTGCTTGTGCAGTTCTTCTGGTCCACGAGCCAGTCCAGAGGCCTTCCAATAAATCTTTTCTCTTAGTTTATGTAGGATGCAAACCAAGAGCCTAAGCAAAATCAATCTACCTCACATATTGGCTTAGAGAATTAAATAAAATACATGTGAGGTAATTTGATCAGCACTAGGAATATAATAAATGCTCAGTAAATGTTAGCTATAATACATTTTTCACTTCAACTTGACTTATTTGGATCCTACATGGTAAACAAATTAATCTCTCCTAATTATCCAGAAGTCAGCTACATGGAGTTGCCTGTGTGAGAAACAGCTTGACTGTGAACTGGAGCCTATACACCAGTATCTATCTACTCTTCTGCCTGTGAGGGTGAGAATCAGATGGAGAGACTCTGATTCAATAGGTCAGGGTTAGGGAGGGGGCGTCCAGAACTCGTGTTTGATTGATTATTTTCTCTATCTGTGATGTGCTAATCCCTTCTGATTGCACACTGCTTCTCAGTTTGGGGCTCTAGACACAGACTGCTTTTCAAAAAGCCAGAGCCCCCAAAGTTGATTTCATATTCATTATGTATTTTAAACTGTCTGTAGCAGTTCCACAGATGTTAGGTCCTAATCTTTGGAACCCGTAAATGTTAACCTATAAGGAAACAGGGGTTTTGCAGATGTGATTAAGGGAAGGATCTTGAGATAAGGAGATTTTCCTGGGTAAGCCCTAATTATTATCATCTGGGTGGACCCCAAATGCCACACATATCTTAGAGAAAGATTATACCCACACACAGAGGAGAAGCAATGCAAAGACAAGAGGATCAGTATGATGCAGCTACAAGCCAAGAAATATTGACAGCCACCTGAAACCAGAAGAGTCAAGGAAAGGATTCCCCCCAGAGCCTCCAGAGGGAGCGTGGCCCTGCCAATGTCTTGATTTCTGCTGAGTGAACCTGACTTTCCATGTCTGGCCTGCAGAACTGTGAGAGGATGAATTTCTGTTGTTTGAAGCCACCAACTCTGTGGTAATTTGTTACAGCAGCTGCAGGAAACAAATACACCACCCTACATACATTTGTCAAATGTATTGAAAATCTGTCTAACCAAAAGCTGTAAGAAACAAACTTCATTCGATTTATATAGGGCTTGGGGGCCTTTTTCTATCCTGTTAACTTGCCAAAAAGCTGAGAAGACTTGTTAATGTGCAGACTCAACTACTCCTGAGGTCTCTCTCATAGACCATCCCCTGCTGAATCATGCTTTGGTAACAGGCACCCAGGTTGATCTTCTTCTCATGCAATTTTGGGACCCTTGAATCTGAGTTGCCATCTGAAAACCCTTAGGCATCTTGTAAAAAGGGAATGAAAGACTGTGGCTGCTCGCAGATAACAAGCCTTTCCCCCTCTTTTCCAGGAGCAAGCAACTGGTCCACTGCACAGTGGCCTTCACCCAAATCCCTTACCTCCCCTTGAGATGGGGTCAAGTGAGATCAAACCTCAGGGGAAAATCAAGAACATCGTGAAAGTGTTCTTCCTGCTTTCAGTTCTCTCCCCTGAAGGTGGGTTGGCAAACTTTTTGGCCAAACCAATACATCAAAAATAAATAGTTCAAGTTTCTCTATCCACATCTTCCAGTTTTACTCCCTTCCATATATTTAACCACTGTTAAAAGTCTGATATGTGCGTTCAGAAATTTCTTTAAATATTTGAAAACTTCATGGGCATTACATGACTGTGTATCCACTTGTACACATAGACATAGAGGTTTGGGGGGTTTTGTTTTAAATTGAAAATTATGGGAAAAGTTTAAATGCTAAATCAAAGCAACTCTGTTATGTCAAGGTCAGAACCATGGTTAGGAAAAACAGAAACTTACCCTGGAGCTGGGGATGTGTGGGTAATGTCATTTAAGATTTTGAGCCCCAGACTCTCTGAATCCTCCTGGCCTATAGAAGGGATCATCCCTCTCCATTAAGAGCTAGCACTGTTTACTTGTTTGAAAACCATGCAGAGACTTTTCCTGCAAGGCAACACATACCTTTCTTGTGATCTGTCCTGTTTTCCCTTCCTGGCCCTTAGGCATATAACTAGGTTAAGCTCCAAAATTACACAGCTGGGGACATGCTAGACCTGATAAGGAGGGAAAGGGACTCTACCCAAAGGAGTTGCAAGACTTACCTAGAATATATTTGTAGGAGCTGGAACTGGGTCCCAGGGGTGTTCCATCAAGCAGTCTGGAACAATATATTGGATAGAGAAGAGTTTATCAGTTTGTGGACACTCTCTCAGAATATAAAATTTAGCACCCTATCAAGGATCTGAGGAGACAGTGTGAATTCATCACTAAAATGGATCTTCAGTTCAGCTCAGTTCAGTCGCTCAGTCGTGTCTGACTCTTTGCAACCCCATGAAATGTAGCATGCCAGGCCTCCTAGTCCATCACCAACTCCCAGAGTCCACCCAAACCCATGACCATTGAGTCAGTGATGCCATCCAGCCATTTCATCCTCTGTCATCACCTTCTCCTATTGCCCCTAATCCTTCTCAGCATTAGGGTCTTTTCCAATGAGTCAACTCTTCTCATGAGGTGGCCAAAGTATTGGGGTTTCAGCTTCAACATCAGTCCTTCCAATGAACACCCAGGAATGATCTCCTTTAGGATGGACTGGTTGGATCTTCTTGCAATCCAAGGGACTCTCAAGAGTCTTCTCCAACAACACAGTTCAAAAGCATCAATTCTTCGGCACTCAGCTTTCTTCACCATCCAACTCTTACATCCATACATGACTACTGGAAAAAGCATAGCCTTGATTAAACGGACCTTTGTTGGCAAAGTAATGTCTCTGCTTTTCAATATGCTGTCTAGGTTGGTCATAACTTTCCTTCCAAGGAGTGAGCATCTTTTAATTTCATGGCTGCAATCACCATCTGCAGGGATTTTGGAGCCCCAAAAAATAAAGTCGGCCACTGTTTCCACTGTTTCCCCATCTATTTCTCATGAAGTAATGGGACCAGATGCCATGATCTTAGTTTTCTGAATGTTGAGCTTTAAGCCAACTTTTTCACTCTCCTCTTTCACTTTCATCAAGAAGCTCTTCAGTTCTTCACTTTCTTCCATAAGGGTGGTGTCATCTGCATATCTGAGGTTATTGATATTTCCCCCGGCAATCTTGATTCCAGCTTATGCTTCTTCCAGCCCAGTGTTTCTCATGATTTACTCAGTATATAAGTTAAATAAGCAGGGTGACAATATACAGCCTTGACATACTCCTTTCTCATGGGAAACAAATGATGGCTCATGCTAAACAAAGCTGAAATCCCATGGACAGAGGAGGCTGGTGGGCTATATATAGTTCATGGAGTCACAAGGAATTGGGACACGACTGAGCAGCTAACACTTACTGCTGTAAGTATAGACAGTGGAGAAAGGGTTTAAATGGTTCAGGGAAATGGGCATGCTGAAGTGGATATCTCTGGAAAGTTGGAAGAGACACCAGATGATACGTACCATGGGCAGGACTATCCTACTCATCATTGCTAAGGCCATAGGTAATGTACTGGTGAAAGGGGTACCAGCGTCACTCAGAAGTTTATAAGACAGAGAGAGGCCACTACAGAATTAGGCTCAATGATAATAATGGGGATGTTAGGACTCCAAAAGCACAGAGAATATGTAGTGGTATTTCTCAGGTGGTGCTAGTGGCTAAGAACCTGCCTGTCAATGCAGGAGACATAAGAGACATGTGTTCAATCCCCGGGTCAGTAAGATGCCCTGGAAGAGGGCACAGCCACCCCCTCCAGTATTCTTGCCTGGAGAATCTCATGGAAGAGAAGCCTGATGAGTTACAGTCCACAGGGTTGCAAAGAGTTGGACACGAGGGAAGCAACTTAGCATGCACACATGCAGTGGCACTTAACTATCAGAAGCAACATGGATGTAATTTTCTTGATAAATATAAGAGTCACAAGGTAGACAATGGGGGCTAACTTGTAAAGAGAAATGGAGATGGTTACGAGAACACAGCATCCCTAGGGACAAAATAGATGGGCGTCCAACAAGAGTACAACTCAGCTTGTACTGTCAAAAGAAGTCAAAGAAGGATGACTGCTAGATGGGGGACAATTAAATGTTATGACTGCTTGCTCAGCTCCTGGACCTGAGTTACTTTTTAGGTATAAAACCCATTAACTGAGTATTCACTTATAGTTAGGTTTCTCAATCATTATGAAGACTGTGGGAAACAAAGGACTAAACTGATTTGATATTCAGAGACCAAAGTATCATCATGGTCTCTCTGTAAGAATTAAGGCTTATGGAGTGTTGACCAACGTCCTGCTTACAAGCAAATCTGTTGATCCACTCAGTAGTCATTTTCATGATCCCCAAATATATATTTGGGGTTGACCTATGTAGTCCTTGATAGAGTTCCAAGTTTGGGTGCTTGGATTTTGGGTTTAAGGTTTCTTGTAGTGAGGAAGTCCAAGTAGAAGCCTCTGAAAATACTCCATCATCCCTCAATTGCATCCAAGGTCCTAAACCAGTATCACAACCCCAGTGTAGGGAGACAGCAAAAATTAGTGCCATCTTTAAGGACACGAAAAAAAGGAAGGATGGTGGACTCTATCCTATCTCCATTTAATTTGCCAAGCTGACTCCCAGAGGAAACCAGGTGGATCTTGGAAAATGATAGTTTACTGTAAATTTAGACAAATTATCCCCCTAATTGCAGCCACAGTACTAAGTGTGATTGATATCTTTACTAAAGCAGATTAACATGATTTCAGGTACCCAATACATGGCCATTGGTTTGGCAAATGGATCCTTTCACATTATGATAGAAAAGAGCATCAGAAATAGTTTAGATTTATATAGAGTTGATAATAATACATATTTACACTTTCTTCCCAAAGCTATGTTAATTCTCTGCTTTCTATAAGAATATAGACCAAAGAGATCTGGACCATATGGACATACAATAGAAGTTCACATTGATCCATTATATTAATGATAATATACTAAGTGGGGCTAATGAATAGGATGTGGCCAGCACAGTGGAGGACTTAGTAATACATACATAGTCCATGTGAGATAAACCCTATACAGAATTGTATCCCTGACATATGAGTAAACATTTTTAGGCTTGTAGTTAGGGGTGTTCCAGGGCATACCTTACAAAGTAAAAGACAAATCATTCTACCTTGCCACTCCGATATAAAGAAGGAAATCCTTTGCTTTATGGGTGGATCTCAGTTCTAGGGAAAGCATTTTCCACACCAGAGAATACTTCTCCAGCCCACAAACTGGAAACGTTGCCTGCTTTGAGTAGGTCTTAGTCAAAAATCAATTTGCAACCAATCTGGCAGCAGTGCAAGCAGCGCTTCTGCTTGGGCCACAAACCTGAAGGACCTATAGTGGCAGAGACATCAGCGGCAGGAAAAGATGCAACCTGGTGGAGGGGCTTATGGCTAGCCCCCGTGGGAAACTAACAGCACAAGCTCCTGAGGCTGGTTCAAGAAGAATTATATACTTCAAAAAAAATTCCAATTTCTACATGCTACTGGGCATTGCTACAGATGGAATGCCTGATCGTGAGACACCAAATAGCTATGCCTCCAGAACTGCCCGTTAATAGAGCCCTCAGGTTGCAGCCAGGTTCACAGGAGTCTGTAAGCCAAACCCGAGAGCCCTGCAGCAGTGTGTTAGAGATGAGCACGAGCCCCAGGCATGAGAAGGACTAAAGAGCAAAAACAAGCTGCACAACCATGTATGCCCGGCTCCCACCGCCCTCGCCGTGTGCATCAGCACCTCTCCCCCACCTCACTATGATCGTATCAAGACTCTCTTATCACCAGCTGACGGGAAGGCAAAAACGCCAAGCTTGGTTTGCAAATAGAACAGCTTAGTGTGTGGGTGCTTAAAAATGGGAGCAGCTGCACTGCAGCCTCATTCTGGAGTGGTTTTGAAAGGCAGTAGTGAGGGGAAATTCTCCTACTGGGCAGAGCTTAGGGTAATGCACCTGTTCACCCACTTCTTGTGGAAGAGGTGGCCTGAGGTTACAATATATCCAGACTCATGGGCAGGCACCCACGAAAGAGTAAGACTGAAAGAATGGAACAAGGAGGTGGGCGAACATATGGGAGTGGGAACAAAAGTGTGAAAATCTTTGTATTGTATGTCAAGGCCCACCAGAGAGCATCAGCTATGGAGGAAGATCTAAATAGCTAAGTTGACAAGACGACTCCACCAGTCCCTGTCATCAGCTACTTCACGGCTGGCTCAGAGGGTACATGAACAGAGTGGCCACGGTAGGAGAGAGGAACGCTGTACCTGGGTCTGATACCACGCGTTCCAGCTTTGCAAGGCTGGTTCAGTTGCAGCTGCCATCAAATGCCCACGGTGCCAGCGGCATACACCAGGGCTGGGTCCCTGATATACTACTATTTCTCAAGAAGGCCTCTGGTGTCAAGTTAACTACATTGAGTCTCTCCTATGTTGGAAACACCAGAGGCATGTTCTAATATTAATAAACACATATTCCTGGAATGAGTTTGTTTTTTCTGCCTACCAGTCTTCAGCCACTGCAACTACCCATGAACTTTAAGAATATTTTTTTTCTCTGGGGCAGAATCTTATATAACATTGTGTCAGAGAGGGGAGTCCACTTTACTGCAAAGGAGGTCTGGGAGGGGGCCTGTGACTACTGGATCCACTGGGCATATCACATACCATAACCACCCAGAAGCTACCTGTTTAATGGAACATTGAAACAACCTGCTGAGGACACAGTTAAAATGCTAGCTTAAAGGTGACACTTCACAAGAAATGGCATCCACCTCCCAGAAGAGGGAATCAAAAAATTTTACATAACATTGTTTCTCCAAGTAAGATTAATACACAGGTTTAGGAATCAAGGGATGGAAACAGAAATTATCCAAATTATTATCTCTCCCAATGACCCACTGGGGACCTTGTCCTTTCTGTCTCCACAGTTTAAGACTATAGCGTTAGAGTTTCTGGTTTCCAAAGGGGGCACACTTCTGCAGGGGAACCAAGTGAATGTCCCATGGAAATACAGACTACAGCCACCACCTAGACACTTCAGGGTCCCCTGTGTTCAGGGACTGGCAGAAAAGGAGAGGAGTTACCATCTTGGCAGGGACTCTGCCAAGATCCTGGATCCTGATTATCAGGAGGCAGTAGAAGTGCTCTTACAAGATGGAGGCAGCAATAAGAACGCATGATATCCAGAGAGTAAATACACCTGAGTGCTTTTTGTTTTTTTCTATCCCTATGGTCAATTGTGACGATAAAGGGACATGTCAGCAACTCTGGCGTCAAGAAAGCATGATGTTCAGAACCTCGTACTTCTCAGGTATGAGGGCCTGCATAACTCCATCAGGTAAGTCACCACAATCAGCAGAAGTAGTGCTGAGATAGAAGTAATCCAGAATTTTCTTAGAGGAGAAAGACAATAAGTATCAGTTATGGTCCTAAGACCAACTCTAGAGGAAGGGGCTGTAATTTGTCCCACTGACTTTTTCCTTCTAAGTTTCTTTTGGGAAGAGAGGTACATCAAAATTCTGGAAGAATAGCTCTCCAAATCTATTTGTATATACCTGAAGAAATGTATCTGAATGGCACAAAGGATGTAATGGATATGAATATGAGCTACAATGTTCCCTCTTCAAGGAAAGGCTTGCTGTCCTGTCAGCCCCTTCATAGTTAACCCTAGCTGCAGACAATTGCCTTGCTCAAGAACACATCCTGTTCAGGATAGCTTACATCCATTGACTGGTCATGTGGAGGTACAAAGGCCTAGCCACTGGGGTACTATGATGTTTATATTCTAATATAGACAACTTTGGTGTCTAATATAGACAACTGTGATTGTCTGTATTCCAGAGATCCCAGTGGGGTTAAGATTTTGCCAGAATTACATTGTAGTTCAACTTTCCCCTCTGTCAACCATATTTCCTTCCCTTTCTTTCCACGACTGTTGATTTCTAATAGCTGATTCACATTAAACTCTATCTCAAGGTGTGACTCTGGAGAACTCAACTTATAATATCTATAATACCATCCTTAAACCCTGACTCTGAAGATGTGAGGAGAGTATCCATGCAGTGTGGAATGGAGAATAAGAGCTAATCAGGGTGAAGAAACTATATATGTGAAAGAGACAACAACAGCAGAGTTGTGAGATTTACTATACAGGAAAATTAATAAACAAGTAAATATTTCAAAGATGCAGGAAGTCGTTTTTTTCACTGCTGAAGAAGGTGTAAACACAGAGAAAGAGAAAATTAGAATAAACTCTTGACCTCAAATTATTGGAGGCATTGGTGCAAGCTATTGGTTTTTAATATATTTAGATAGAAATTTTAAAACTTGATGCAACTCTGTGTCCCCACTGAGGGGAACTGGGAACATCGACATGTTAATAAGTAAGGAGCACATTTAGCACTCAAATGTGGTTTTTAGAGACCATTTACTACTCAAAAACAAAACTAGGGCTCATTGAAGAAGTGACTGATTCTAGAACTAGGGCAGGAAAAGTACAGGATGATTATAAAATGTCTTGTTGTTCCAGAAAACATGTTTGTTAGGAATTGTGAAGGGTCAGAGAGTTGACCCTACTTGCAAACTAACAAGTTAGCCTACCATGGTTTCAGCAATGCTCACAGAGGACATGAAACCCCTAGGTTGGGTATAAAGAACTGTTAGATATGGCATAGCAAGCAGCAGGACCATCCTCTGTCAGTGCCCCTGAGCCCCCAACTCTTGTGGGATCTGACACAGAGCTGGATGCTGCACAGGCAGTCTGTGTTACAGCTGAGGAACCCTGAGCTTAGGGAACCTGAACTTTTATAATGGGCTGTAAGTAACTTGCCTGATCTTTGTCCTGAAAGGAGACATTTTTTTGGTAACACTACAGAGTAAACAAGCTGGCCTCTGCTCTGGAGGAAGTTACTTTATCCACCTTCAAAGCTTTTTGCTATACATTCTTGAAAAGATGATCCAGAACAAAAGCACAGTTGGACTTTCTGCTCACAAGATGTACAGAAATACCAGAGATGTATAAAAGATTATCTTTCAACTATGTGCAAAGAATGATAAAGATATGTCAAAATGAGGTTTTTCAATAAACTAAAAATGGAACTACCATATGACCCAGCAGTTCCATTTGGGGGTATATATCTGAAAAAAAACCCCACTAATTAGAAAAGATACATACACCTCAATATTCCTAGTAGCATTATTTATAACTGCCAAGATATGGAAAAAACCCAAGTGTCCATCACAGATGAGTGGATAAAGAAGACATTTTATATACATATATATATATGTATATATATATATACATATATATATATATATAATATTAGATGTGTGTATACATATATACACACACTCACACACTATGGAATACTACTCAGTCATAAAAAAGAATGAGCTTTTTAAAAAAACCTTTTACCATTTGTAGCAACATGGATGGGCTTGGAGGGCATTATGCTAAATGAAACAAATCAGAGAAAGACAAATATTGTATGACATCCTTTAAATGTGGAATCTAAAAAGTACAACAAACTATAAGCAGACTCACAGATATGGAGAACAAACCAGTTTGGAGTGCAATATAGGGATAGGGGAGTGGAGGTACAAACTGTTGGCTGTAAGATAGGCACAAGGATGTCCTGTACAACACAGGGAATGTAGCCAACATTTTGTAATAACTGTAAATGGAAAGCAACCTTTAAAAATTGTATAAAAAGATTTTTTAAAACATACCCCCCCCAAAAAAAAATAAAGTAAAAGGACACAGAAGCCAGTTTCAAAATGTGCTAACTGGTTAAATTAGGAAAAACCTGTGCATGAGAATAACTGAGTAAAAAGGACTCTAACCCATTGGATAAAATAGAAAACTATGACTCTACATATGTATTAATACATATAAATAGTCTCTCTTTCTCTCCCTCTACTTTTTTTCTTTACTTGCCCTTCCCTCATTCCTGTTCTGTGGATAGAACTCCGTAATTGTATAGTAGCACATAAGCCTTGACCTCTGAGTGTATTTTGGGGGAACCCATGATATGATGATGTCCAATGTCCTATCTTCCCCTGAGCTTGTTGTATTTTCATTTTGATTTGTAGTTGATATTTCTCTACTAGATATAGATATTCATTTCTTATGATCTTTAGATATGAATTTCTTATAATCTTTAGACTTCTTACTTAGTCATCCATGTAGTAACTTGTCCAAGATATTCTTTGTTCAACAGGAAACCTCAAATCAGATATAATCAAATTCATTTCCTTTTTTTCCTTGCTTTATAATTTGTGCCTCTGAAGTTTTAAATAAGCAATCCATTCTCACACTTAGGCCACAAAGATGCTCTCTTACAATTTGCTCTATTAATTTATAGCTATATATTTAATACTGGTTCTTAAGTCTCCTGGACTGCCATCTTTTTGTTGTGTTATGTAAAGATACTGTTCATTGTGTTCTCAAGGCAAGAATGCTGAAGTGGTTTGCCATTCCTTTCTCCAGTGGACCATGGTTTATCAGCACTCTCCACCATGACCGGGTGGCTTGTCATGGGATGGCTTATAGTTTCACTGAGTTAGACAAGCCTGTGATCCATGTGATCAGTTTAGCTAGCTTTCTGTGATTGTGGTTTTCATTCTGTCTGCCCTTTGATGGATGAAGATAAGAGGCTTGTGCAAGCTTCCTGATGGGAGGGACTGCCTATGGGAAAACAGTGTCTTGCTCTGATGGTTGAGGCCATGCTCAGTAAATCTTTAATCCAATTGGCGGGGCTGTGTTCCTTAGTTCCTTTACTAAGGCCAAACTATGGTAGGGGTAATGGCGGTAACTGCGACCTCCTTCAAAAGGTTGTTGCACTGTTGTAGTCAGTGCTTCTGACCCTGCAGCTGGTCACTGTCAACCCATACCTTCGCCGGAGACTTGGGGATACTCACAGGCCGGTCTGGCTCGGTCTCTTGTGGGGTCACTGCTCCTTTCTCCCGGGTCCTGGTGCGCAAGGTTTTTTTGTGCCCTCCAAGAGTCTGTTTCCCCAGTCCTGTGGAAGTTCTGTAATCAGAACCTTCCACTGGTCTTCAAAGTCAAATTCTCTGGGGGTTCTCAGTCCCTTTGCCGGATCCCCAGGTTGGGAAAACTATCGTGGCTCCTAGGAATTTTTGCAGCAGCACAAGAACTTCTTTGATACAATTGCTCTCTAGTTAGTGGGTCATCTGCTCAGTGGCTCTATGGTGGGGCGAATGGCGACCTGCTCCATGAGGACTTACACCACACACTGCACCTCCCAGGTTTGCTGCAGCCAGAGCCCCTGACCCTGCGTCAGGCCATTGTTGACCCATGGCTCTGCAGGAGACACTCAAACACTCAAAGTCAGGTCTGGCTCAGTCTCTTCTGGGGGTCACTGCTCCTTTCCCTGGGTCCTGGTGTACACAAGAGTTTTGTCTGTGCCCCCTGAGCATCTCTGGCAGGTATGAGGTTTGATTCTAAATGTGACTGCTCCCCTCCTGTCATCTGGTTGAGGCTTCTCCTTTGCCCATGGATGCAGGGCATCATTTTTTGGTGGGCTCCAACATTCTTCTGTTGATGTTTGCTCAGCAGTTAGTTGGGATTTTGGTGTTCTGCAGGAGAAGATGAGCACACATCCTTCTACTCCACCATTTTTTCTGTGTGATAAAGAAAATGTAAAGGTACAGTTGTGTGTGCCTATCACGGGTTATCCTTTAGTGTCTACTAAGTTCCCACATAAATATGTCCCTGGCACTTATTTCTGTTCCTTCTTGTCTCTGTTCTTGAACCAAACCACCACTACTATGGTGGTTCTGTACTCTGTTACATTGGCTCCGCTGGAAATACATTTCCTATAATTCTCTTTTCTGCATCGTTCTGACTTAGTGTTGGCCACAAGAGACATTTTGTGTGATATCTGAAAAGTAAAAATGAAAAAGCAGCTTTTCTGTTTCTTTCCTTTTAATGCTCTGAAGGTCAATGGTACAGAGATACCCTGTACATACTGTCACTGATCTGCTAGCTCACCTTGCTAAATAAACCCAGATATTCAGCTCCTCCAGCACCTGTCACATCTCCAAGTTCTGCCCCAAGTGCATGGGCAACTCTGGCGAAATGTGCTGCCTGTTTTTCTGATTACTCATAGCACTGAGACTGAAGGTGTTGAGAGACAGATCCTCTGGGTCTCAGTTTGTCTTCCCTGGTTTCAGTTTGTCTGTTTCTAATCCACATCTAGCTTTCCTTTCAAATGCTATTTGATCTGACCCATAGAGACTTCAGGCTCAACACTAGATGCAGATGCAACAACTGCATTGTATTCTACCAGCTTCCATAATTGCATGGACTCTAACACTGTGATAATCATTGTTTATACCATTATCAGAGTTTCTGCATTCATTTTCCATTTCCCATTCATGTAAATATCATCCTGCTCTTTATTATTCTTGTTTCAAATTATTATTAAATTTTATTAATAATAAAATTATTAAATAATTTAATATAATAATATTAAATTTTATTAAAGTTTTATTCTATTCTTAAAAGGCAATATACATACCTGAGGACATAACTTTTCCATATAAGCTTTAGAGTATAAATTTTCTCACAAAATCCAACTGGAGATTTGAGGAACTACATTAAGTTGACTGATTAATTTGGAGAGACATGGAATCTTTGATTGGTTTGCCTTGGAAATGAACTGAGATCATTCTGTTATTTTTGAGATTGCACCCAAGTACTGCATTTTGGACTCTCTTGGTGACTATGAGGGCTACTCCATTTCTTTTAAGGAATTCTTGCAGTAGTAGATATAATGGTCATCTGAATTAAATTTCCCCTTTCTGGGCCATTTTAGTTTACTAGATTCCAAAATTTTAGATCCCTAAAATGTCATTGTTCACTCAAGCCATCTCCTGTTTGACCACTTCCAATTTACCTTGATTCATGGACCTAATATTCCAGATTCCTATGCAATATTGTTCTTTAGAGCATCAGATTTTACTTTCGCCACCAGACACTTCCACAGCTTGTTCCCTCATAGTCAACAAAAGAGTCTGAAATGCAGTACTTGAGTGCAAGCTCAAAAACGACAGAATGATTTCAGTTTGTTTCCAAAGCGAACAATTCAATATCACTATAATTCAAGTCTATGCCCCAATCACTAATGCCAAAGAAGTTGAAGATGAACGGTTCTATGAAGACCTACAAGACCTTCTAGAACTAATACCAAAAAAGATGTCCTTTTCATCCTAGGGGACTGGAATGCAGAAGTAGGAAGTCAAGAGATACCTGGAATAACAGGCAAGTTTGGTTTTCGAGTACAAAATGAAGCAGGGAAAAGGCTAACAGAGTTTTGCCAAGATAATGCACTGGTCATAGCAAACACCCTAATCCAAAAACACAAGAGACGACTGTACAGGTGAACATCACCAGATGGTCAATACTGAAATTGGATTGATTATATTCTTTGTAGCCAAAGATGGAGACATTGTACACAGTCAGCAAAAAACAAGACCGGAAACTGACTGTGGCTCAGATCACAAACTCCTTATTGCCAAATTCAGACTTAAATTGAAGAAAGTAGGGAAAACCACTAGACCATTCAGGTATGACCTAAATCAAATCCCTTATGACTATACAGTGGAAGTGACAAATAGACTCAAGGGATTAGATCTGATAGAGTGCCTGAAGAACTATGGACAGAGGTTCATAGTATTGTACAGGAGGTGGTGATCAAAACCATCCCCAAGAAAAAGAAGTGCAAAAAGGCAAAATGGTTGTCTGAAGAGGTCTTACAAATAGCTGAGAAAAGAGAAGCAAAAGGCAAAGGAGAAAAGGAAAGAGATAACCATGTGAATGCAGAGTTCCAAAGAACAGCAAGGAAATATAAGAAAGCCTTCTCAAAGAAAAATGGAACTGGAGGAGTCAACCTGCCTGACTTTAGGCTATACTACAAAGCCACAGTAATCAAGACAGTATGGTACTGGCACAAAGACAGAAACATAGATCAATGGAACAAAATAGAAAGCCCAGAGATAAATCCACACATCTATGGACACCTTATATTTGACAAAGGAGGCAAGAATATACAATGGAGAAAAGAAAATCTCTTTGACAAGTGGTGCTGGGAAAACTGGTTAACCACTTGTAAAAGAATGAAACTAGAACACTTTCTAACACCATACACAAAAATAAACTCAAAACAGATTAAAGATCTAAGCATAAGACCAGAAACTATAAAACTCCTAGAGGAAAACATTGGCAAAACACTCTCTGACATAAACCAAAGCAGAATCCTCTATGTCACCCACCTCCCAGAATATTGGAAATAAAAGCAAAAATAAACAAATGGGACCTAATTAAAATTAAAAGCTTCTGTACAACAAAGGAAACTATAAGCAAGGTGAAAAGACAGCCTTCAGAATGGGAGAAAATAATAGCAAATGAAGCAAAGGACAAACAATTAATCTCAAAAATAAACAAGCAACTCCTGCAGCTCAATTCCAGAAAAATAAACGACCCAATCAAAAAGTGGGCCAAAGAACTAAACAGACATTTCTCCAAAGAAGACATAAAAATGGCTAACAAACACATGAGAAGATGCTCAACATCACTCATTATCAGAGAAATGAAAATCAAAACCACAATGAGGTACCACTTTACACCAGTCAGAATGGCTGCCATCCAAGAGTCTACAAGCAATAAATGCTGGAGAGGGTGTGGAGAAAAGGGAATCCTCTTACACTGTTGGTGGGAATGCAAACTAGTACAGCCACTACGGAGAACAGTGTGGGAATTCCTTAAAAAACTGGAAATAGAACTGCCATATGATCCAGCAATCCCACTGCTAGGCATACACACCGAGGAAACCAGAATTGAAAGAGACACGCGTACCCCAATGTTCATCGCCGCACTGTTTACAATAGCCAGGACATGGAAGCAACCTAGATGTCCATCAACAGACAAATGGATAAGAAAGCTGTGGTACATATACATAATGGAATATTACTCAGCCATTAAAAAGAATACATTTGAATCAATTCTACTGAGGTGGACGAAACTGGAGCCTATTATACAGAGTGAAGTAAGCCAGAAGGAAAAACAACAATACAGTATACTAACGTATATATATGGAATTTAGAAAGATAGTAACAATAACCCTGTATGCGAGACAGCAAAAGAGATGCAGATGTATGAACTGCATGGGAGAGTGCAAGGGTGGGATAATATGGGCGAACAGCATTGAAACATGTAAATTATCATATGTGAAATGAATCGCCAGCCCTGGATTGATGCATGATACAAGGTGCTCAGGGCTGGTGCACCGGGATGACCCAGAGGGATGGAATTGGGAGGGAGGTGGGAGGGGGGTTCTGGAAGGGGAACACATGTATACCCATGGTGGATCCATGTCAATGTATGGCAAAACCAACACGATAATGTAAAGAAAATAAATAAATAAATAAATGTACTTTTTTTTAAAAAAGAAAGCCAGCCTTCTCAAGTGAACAATGCAAGGAAATAGAGGAAAACAATAGAATGGGAAAGAGTAGAGATCTCTTCAAGAAAATTAGAGATACCAAGGGAATATTTCATGCAAATATTGGCACAATAAAGGATGGAAATGGTATGGATCTAACAGAAGCATAAAATATTAAGAAGAGGTGGCAAGAACACATAGAATAACTATACAAAAAAAGATCTTAATGACCCAGATGACCACAATGGTGTGATCATTCACCTAGAGCCAGACATCCTGGAATGCGAAATCAGGTGGGCCTTAGGAAGCATCACTACAAACAGAGCTAGTGGAGCTGATGGAATCCCAGCTAAGCTGTTTTAAATTCTAAAAGATGATGCTATTAAAGTGTTGCAACTATATGCCAGGAATTTTGGAAAAGTCAGCAGTGGCCACAGGACTGGAAAAGGTTACTTTTCATTCCAATCCCAATGAAGGACAATGCCAAAGAATATTCATACTACCACACAATTGTACTCATTTCACATGCTAGCAAAATAATTCTCAAAATTCTCCAAGGTAGGCTTCAACACTACATGAACTGAGAATCCCAGATGTTCATGCTGAATTTAGAAAAGTCAGAGAAACTAGAGATCAAATTGCTAACATCCATTGGATTATAGAAAAAGCAAGAGAATTCCAGAAAAACATCTACTTCTGCTTTATTGACTACATTAAAGCCTTTGACTGTGTGGATCATAACAAACTGTGGAAACTTCTTAAAGAGATGGGTATACTAGACCACCTTACCTGCCTCCTGAGAAACCTCTATGCAGGCCAAGAAGCAACATTGAGAACCGGACATGAAACAAGGGACTGGTTCCAAATTGGGAAAGGTGTACGTAAAGGCTGTATATTGTCACTCTGCTTATTTAACTTATATGCAGAGTACATCATGAGAAATGCTGGGCTGGATGAAGCACAAGCCAGAATCAGGATTGCTGGGAGAAATATCAATAACCTCAGAAATGAGATGATACCAACCTTATGGCAGAAAGTGAAGAGGAACTAAAAAGTCTCTTGATGAAGGTGAAGGAGGAGCATGACAAAGCTGACTTAAAACTCAACATTCAAAAAACTAAGATCAGGGCATCCAGTCTCATCACTTCATGACAAATAGAGGGGGAAACAAGGTAAACAGTGACAGACTTTATTTTCTTGGGCTCCAAAATCACTGCAGATGATGACTGCAGCCATATAGTTAAAAGATTTGCTCCCTGGAAGGAAAGCTATGACAAACAGAGACAGTATATTAAAAAGAAGAGACATTGCTTTTCTGACAAAGGTCCATCTAGTCAAAGCTATGGTTTTTTCAGTAGTCATGTATGGATATGAGAGTTGGACCATAGACAAAGGTGAGTGCTGAAGAATCAATGCTTTTTAACCATGGTGCTGGAGTAGACTCTTGAAAGACTCTTGGACAGCAAGGAGATAAAGCCAGTCAATCCTAAAGGAAATCAGCCCTGAATGTTCATTGGAAGGACTGATGCTGAAGCTGAAGCTCCAATCTTTTGGAGCTTCCTTTGGCCGCCTGATGCAAAGTACTGACTCATTGAAAAAGACCCTGATGCTGGGAAAGATTGAAGGCAGGAGGAGAGGGGACGACACAGGATGGGATGGTTGGATGGCATCACCGACCCAGGGGACATGAGTTTGAGCAAGCTCTGGATGATGGTGAAGGACAGGGAAGCCTGGCACGCTGCAGTCCATGGAGTTGCAAAGAGTCAGACACAACTGAACAATGAAATGATATCTTTAAATTATGAAGTTTGAGAGCTGAAGTAGTTTCATGTATTAAGGTCATATCTATGCTCTTTATTGAGATTTTAAAGTTTATTTCATGGATGTGTTGTGTATTCTTGGTCAACTAGTTCATTTTAACAAAATACCTTGATTTCTTTTTGTGCAAAAAGTTGGATTTTTAAAAAATATTTTTATTTGGTTATTGGGAGTAAAGGGAATCAATTTTTATTACAGTCATATATTTGTCAGCCTTGTTAAAATTCCTTATTAGTTCTGATAGTTTGTTGATTCTGTGTTGTGTGTGTGTGTTTTAAGTAGATGATCACATCATCTACAAAAATGAGGTATGTTTTTCTTCTTTGATATCTTAAATCAATTAGCTTTTTGTTGTTGTTTATAGAGCTAGCTAGTACCTATAATACAATATGAATGAATAATGGTGATAGCCTGCCTTATATCATGTACCTTTGAGCACTGTTATTTATTTATTTAATTTGTTTTGAGCACTATTTTGTAAGTGAGGTATTGCTAGAGTTCCAGTGAAGCTAGTATGACCAGTATCCAACCTACAAGGCAGGCTCTCACCATTAACTTAACCATATGCTATGCTCTTTCAAGTGTCTCATCTTTGAACACACTGTTTTCTGTCTAGACTTTCTGTTCATTTCTCTTCATTTGACAAGTATGGACCCTCCTTCAAGACAGAGCTGAGATGTTATTTATTTCAGGAAGTTTGCTCTAAATCCCTTGTTTGGATTAAATGCCCATAATATCATGTACTTCTGTCTTAACACTTAGTTATTTAGGGATATGTCTTCTCTCTTAGACGGCAAGCTATCTGATGTCAGGGATGGTATACTAATAACCTTTGTACTCCTGTTAAATCCAGTACCTGGAATATAGTAGTTACTCATTTAATTTATTTTGAATATATTTGAACTGAACTGAACTGAATAAAAGAATCACAGTTGGTAGGAAACATGCATAAGTTACCCAGAGTATCCTAGAATCATGATCAGGGGCCAGTGTTCACATAGGGGAGGTTTAAAAAGAAAATGGTAATACAACTAAATGCCTACCAGTTAGAGAATGACTACATAAATAATGGCATATTCATACTGTAAAACAGTCTATAGTAGTTTTTTTTTTAAAAAGATGGCTCTATATATAGTGAGACAGAAACAAAAATCTACAAGGTATAGTAAATTTTTTAAAAAGAATATTGAGATTGAAGCTAATGTATAAAATAAGTGTTACTTTTATTTGCAAGTCTGAGTGTGCATATTTGTATGTGTATACGTATGCATGGGTGCATTTACTTATGTGGCACTCTCTGATGTTTGCCTACCCACTGTCCCTTCTACCTTCTCCCTTGTAGTAATATGTTTAATTTCAGGACATGAATTATAACTGGTTTATCTACAAATTTAATGTGATCTTTATCAAATTATCCATGACATTTTCATAAAACTAGAACAAGTAATCCTAAAATTTATAGGGGAAGACATAAAAGACCAAGAATTGCCAAAGCAACACTGAGGAAAAAGGACAAAGGTTGAATCTTAACCTTCCAGACTTCAGACAACATTATCAACACCATGCTGTGCTGTGCTTAGTTGCTCCAGTAATGTCTGGCTCTTTGTGACCCCATGGACTGTAGCCTGTCAGGCTTCTCTGTCCATGGGGATTCTCTAAGCAAGAATACTGGAATGGGTTGCCATGCCCTCCTCCAGGGGATCTTCCCAACCCAGGGGTCAAACCCCAGGTCTCCTGCACTGCAGGTAGATTCTTTACCATCTGAACCATCAGGGAAGCCCAAGAATATTGGAGTAGGTAGCCTATCCCTTCTCCAGGGAAACTTCCCCAGTCAGGAATCAAACCAGGGTCTCCTGCACTGCAGGTGGATTCTTTATGGCTGAACCACCCAGGAAGCCCATGGACTATAGCCTGCCAGTCTTCCCTGCCAATGGGATTTCCTAGGCAAGAATAATGGAGTGGGTTGCCATTTCCTTCTTCAGAAGATCTTTCCAACCCACAGATCGAACCTGAGTCTCCTGCATCTTCAGCACTGCAGACAAATTCTTTACCACTGAGCCATTGGGAAAGCCCAGTTATCAATACAAAGCTACTGTAATCAAAACATCATGGTGTTGGCACAATTACGAACACATTACCGAGCCAAAAAACAAACACCCGTGCATCTTTGATCAATCTACAACAAAAGAGGCAAAATATACAATGGAGAAAAGACAGTTTCTTCAACAAGTAGTGTTGGGAAAGCTTGACAACTGCATGTGGATCAATGAAGTCAGAACACGCCCTCATACCCTGCATAAAAATAAGCTCAACATGGCTTGAACAATTAAATATAAGACAGGATACCATAAAACTGGAAGAGAACATAGGCAAAACATTTTCTGACATAAACTATATCAATATTTTCTTAGGTCAGTCCCCCAAGCAATAGAAATAAAAGCAAGAATAAATTACTACTCAAACTTACAAGCTTTTGCACAGCAAAAGAGATCATAAACAAAATGAAAAGACAACTTATGGACTGAGATAAAATATTTGCAAACAAAGCAACTGATAAGCACTTAATTTCCAAAACATGCAGACAGCTCATACAATGCAATTCAAAAAAAAAAAAAAAAACCCAATCAACAAAGGAGATGCAGAGATAAAGGACAGTATTTTGGACACAGTGGAGGAAGAAGGCGGGACAAAGTAGCATGGAAACATATATATTACTGTATGTAAAATAGATAGCCAGTGGGAATTTGTTGTATGATGCAGGGAACTCAAGGCTGGTACTCTGTGACAACCTAGAGGAGTGGGATGGGGAGGGAGGTGGGAGGAAGATTCAATAGGGAAGGGGCATATGTATACCTATGGCTGATTCATGTTGATGGATGGCAGAAACCATCACAATATTATAAAGTAATTATCTTCTAATTAAAAATAAAATTAAATTTAAAAAGACTTTCAACCACACACACAAAAACATTAAAAAATAGGCAGAAGACCTAAATAGACATTTCTCCAAAGAAGACATATAAAAGATGTGAAAAGTTGCTCAACTTTGCTAATTATTAATGCAAATCAAAACTTCAATAATGTACCACCACACACCAGACACAATGGCCATCATTAAAATGTCTACAAATAATACATTGTGGAAAGAGTATGGCAAAAAAGTGGGGTATAAATTGGTGCAGCCACTATGAAAAACAGTGAGGAGGTTCCTCAAAAACTAGAAAAAGAACTACCAACCATATGATCCAGCAATCCCACTCCTGGACATATACCCAGAAGAGATAAAAACCATAATTCAAAAAGATACATGCACCCCCCAATGTTCATAGCAAAGCAATTTACAATAGCCAAGACATAGAAACAACCTAAGTGTCCAATGATAGATGAATGGATAAAGATTTGTTACACATGTATATATATATATATATATAATGGAATACTAGTCAGCCATAAAAAGGAATGAAATAATGCCACTTGCACCAATATAAATGGACCTAGTGATTATCATGTTAAATGAAGTCAGAAAGAGAAAGACAAATACCATATGATATCACTTATACGTGGAATTTAAAATATGATACAAACAAACTTACAAAATAGAAATGAACTCACAGACACAGAAAACAAACTTATGGTTACTAAAGGGGTAAGGTAGGGGGATAAATTTTGAGGTTGGGATTAGCGGATACAAAGTGTGCTGTGCTGTGCTTAGTTGTTCAGTCGCATCTGACTCTTTGTGACCCCATGGACTGAAGCCCACCAAGATCCTCTGTCCATGGGGATTCTCCAGCCAAGAATACTGGAGGGGGTTGCCATGCCCTCCTCCAGGGGATCTTTCCAATCCAGGGATCAAACCTTGGTCTCCCACATGGCAGGTGGATTCTTTACCATCTGAGCCACCAGGGAAGCCCAAGAATAGTGGAATGGGGAGTCTGTCCCTTCTCCAGGGGATCTTCCTGATCTAGGAATTGAACCAGGGACTCCTGCATTGCAGGCAGATTTTTTTTTTTTTTTTAACCAGTTGAGCTACCAGGGAAGCTCACTGTATAGCACAGGGCTTCCCACATGGTGCTAGTGATAAAGAACCCACCTGCCAATGCAGGAGATGTAAGAGATGTGCGTACCATCTCTGGGTCAGGAAGATCCCCTGGAGGAGGGCACAGCAACCTGCTCCAGTATACTTACCTGGAGAATCCCATGGACAGAGGAGCCAGGCAGGCTACACTCCACAGGGTCACAGAGTCGAACACAACTGAAGTGACTTAGCACAGCACAGCACTGCATAGCACAGAAAACCATATTCAATATCCTGCAGTAAACCATAATGGAAAGAATATAAATTAATATACATACATACATACATATATATATATATATATATATATATATATCACTGAGTCACTTTGCTGTATACCAGAAGCTAACATAATATTATAAAACAACTATATTTCAATTAAAAAAAAGAATTATGATTGATTTAAACCATAAGACAATCCCATTTCTCTTTGTGTTTGGTCTAGGGGCATATTACCAAGTTCTGCTCTGTCGAGAACTTTAGGAAAAGACTATCCTCTCAGATAACAGGAAGGCATGAAAAGAAAAAGTCTCCTTTGCTCATTTCTACTTCCTCCCTGATCAGGTAGTGATTGAAGTGGATGTGGGAGATTTTGTGCTTAGAGTGCCAGCAGTCACTATATATAACCATAATGAGGGACTTGGAGGACACAGTGGAGATGGCCCAGAAGAAAGACTGGAAAAGCTGGGCCCCTTGGCTACACCATGAGCTTCCAGACCAACTGCGTATCATTTACCTCCAGACTGCTGTCAGTTGAGGAAGAATTGGCCTAATGGTTAAGTCACCGTTGGTTGAGCTCTCTGTCATTTACAGCCACAATTATCCAATTTGCTAAAGTGGCAGTATAGTTTCATAGTAATATCCCTTGAGCACTCCCCTTTATAGTCTCAATTACAACATGTACAATACATATATTCTTGTTTTTTTCCCATTCTTTACCTTTCTGCCTTGTGTTTCACCCCTACACCCCCCATGAGTTTTCGCACTTTGAAAGTGAAAGTGAAGTCACACTTTAGCTCTGGACAATTTCCAGAGATAACACAGGAAATAGTCTACAGTGTTAAAACCCTGTTGGATTTTCAGTAGACCCAGATCCATCTTGCTTCCCTTTATCCTTCACCTAAAATTATAGGTAGGGACTTCCCTGGTGGACCAGTGGTTAGGAACGTGCAGTTTCACTGCCATGGCGAGGGTTCAATCTCTGGTTGGGGAATTAAGATCCCACAAGCTGGCTGGCACAACCGAAATATAAAAATAAAAACAACAATAGAAGGGACTTCTCTGGAGATCCAGTGGTTAAGAATCCATCTGCCAAAGCACGAGACGTGTGTTAGATCCCTGGTTCTGGAACTAAGACCCCATATGCAGTAGGGCAATTAGGCCTGTGCACCTAGAACCTGTGCTTTGCAACAAGAAAAGCCACAGCAATAAGAAAGCTGCACACAGCAAACAGACAGTAGCCCCTGCTTGCCACAACTAGAGGAAAGCCTACTCACAGCAATGAAGAGCCTGTGCACCCAGAGCAACAAATAAGAAACTGCAAGTAGCTTTAAGCTCTCCATTAGTACCCGGGATATTAAAACCTTCTTGTGAGTATTCACAAAGCACAAATAATGACACATATGAAACTATGATGAACTGGACTCTAGGGAGTTTCAGACACTTGCCCAAGACTTAAACAAAATGTGTCTGGTAGGGCAAAATGGAAAGATCCCAGTGAAAGACACAAGAAAACTCCATGGACACAGTAAGAGAGATGAGGGTGAACTAGAGGTGGGTGGTAATGAAGGAAAAGGGGGCTGAGTGTAACTGGCTAACGAGGACATTTTAAAGCTATAATAAGAGGTGAACATCAACTACTTTATTGTATTAAAGACACCTGCCTAGAATGTCAGGGAGCTGACCTCCACCTTGTCAACTAATATTTCTGTGACCTTTGAGATTTCCCTTTTTTTCACTTTTCTCACTAAGAAAAAGAGAAGAGTCAATGGAAGGTGTTCATATGGAAGGGAGAGCCCCCTTTTAAAAGTTATTAAACTCAAAGAGGAGAGAGCTCTTCCTGACCATACACAGATATTCTTAACTCCTTCTCACCCCCCAACATTTGAAACAGACATTAGTGAACTACAATTTGTTTAGCCTAAGGAGTGAGTAAATTTGGGTTTGTATGCTAGCTTTCAATATGCACCATCTTCTGCATGATCCTAGCCAAGTCACACTTCTCCTGTGTTCTTTCTCTAAGTCACTAGGTACTCCTTGCACTCTCCCTTCAAAAGACAGATGACACACTCGAAGAGAAGTAAAGCCAAATTCTTGGAAAGATCATTTCACACCATCCCCAGCAGGCACGAGGAACAGGGGCAGTTGGTAGAGGGGCAGGAACATCTGTGATCTGAGTCAAACAGCCATAGGGTATAAACTCACATACTTAAATTCTGTAAGCAGGAAATTCTTGCTGAGGGTCAAGTTTTCCAAACAAGCTGGAGTTTCCTTTTTCTTTAAACATTTTCTTGTCATCTTACTAAGAAATAGTAAACGTTATCTAACAATTTCTTAAAGATATGAAATTACTATTAAAACCAGTAATTCTTAACTCTATCAAAGCCCAGCTCTCCTTTTTATGATAGATAATTTATAAGACCTGCTTACAATTCTGAGATTAAATTACTTTGTTGCTGTTCAGCTGCTAAACTGTGTCTGATTCTTTGCAACCCCATGGACTGCAGCAGGCCAGGCTCATCTGTCCTCTATTATCTCCCAGAGTTTTCTCAAATTCAAGTCCATTGAACTGGTGATGCTATCTAACCATTTCATCCTCTAGTTTAAATAATTAATATAATTTACATAGGCACATACTGTCAAAAAAACACAATGCATGGTTATAATATAAAGGAGTAAATAATAAAAACAAAGTTCTTTATAAAAAATATGTACTTCAATCTGAAAATGTCTAGATGTGACTGGTAGACATAATAACATCATCAGATGCCTGCATGTATATGTAGAGTCAGTATGAGAATGCTATAAAAGCAGACTGATACACGTTTGTTATACTGGAGACTCAAAAACCATATGCAGAATTGCTCCTCGTGATCTTGAATAACTTCTGGTAAATTTCTAACAGAATATTCTTAGAAAGTTTGGATCTATTAAGCATTGCAGAAAATATATGGTATTTGATTGTAAAATGGAGTTAGATTCTGAGTTCAGATCATGAAAAACTCCATTTTTTACGTAAATGTGTGTCTTGGAAGGTGTTGAAAAGTATGCAGGCTTCTGGGCAATTCTCACTTCATGAGCCTGTCCCATGCATTTTAAGAAATATTACATTCCAAGAATCAACCCATTAAGTAGTACTGCTGCTGCTGCTGCTAAGTCCCGTCAGTCGTGTCCGACCCCGTGCGACCCCATCGCTGGCAGCCCACCAGGCTCCCCCGTCCCTGGGATTCTTCAGGCAAGAACACTGGAGGGGGTTGCCATTTCCTTCTCCCCAGTGTATGAAAGTGAAAAGTGAAAGGCAAGTCGCTCAGTCGTGTCTGACTCTTAGCAACCCCATGAACTCCGGCCCACCAGGCTCCTCCATCCATGGGATTTTCCAGGCAAGAGCACTGGAGTGGGGTGCCATTGGCTTCCCCATTAAGTAGTACTAACCTCCAGTTATTGTAACACTATAAAAATCTTCCCACAAATGTGTAAAATGCTCTCAAATAATAATATAGTCTGTATTGATAAATTATGCTATAAACAGTGCCTGGCACTTAGTATATGGTTAATATATCCCTATTAATTGGATAGATGAGTGAATGTAGAAGTATTATATCTCTAAAGTTGATTAACTTTTGATGGCAAGTAACAGAAAACCCAATTAACTAATTGTTAGATAAATAAGGGTGTATATCACTTCTTTTTTTTTTTAACTTGAGATGTTTAGAGTAATATGTCTAAGGTTGGAGCCACAGCTCATGTTACTGGTTATGGTTTCTTTCTCCTTCCACTTTGCTGTTGTTGGTAAACTTGTTGTTTTACCACTTCATGAATTAAAAACCATGACAGCATCTCTGAGTCTTACATCTATATTCAAAGCAGAAGGAAGAAGAAAGGATCACTGCCTGTAGACTTCATTTTCTACCATACTAGCCAAAACTGTATCACATGGCTAGTGCACCAAGGAAAATGGTGGTCTTCCTACTGAAAGCAATAACTCTGCCGTATAAAATGTAAAAAACAAAGAAACAAACAAACAAAACCCTTCAAATACACTACTGAGCTGCCAAGAAAATAAAGAGTCTAAGAAGACAAAAATTGTGAACATAGAACTCCTAGGAGGTGGGGAACACCAGGAATGGCTTTTGTGGTAGGCATATGTGTCAAATTCTGGTGATCAATTTCATTTTTAATGGTTTCACAGGAAGTGTGGTTGGTGGACAGATGATAAAGCTTAAGGCCTGCTCAATATATGAAGTCTAGTAGTAGCGCTTGACCCACAGTTGGAAAATGAGGAGAATGTGCTCTAGTGGTTAGCAATCTACCTGCCAGTGCAGGGGACATGAGTTCAATCCCTACTCCAGGAGGATCCCACCTGCCTCAGGGCAACTAAGCCTGTGTGCCCCAACTACTGAGCCTGTGCTCTCAAGCCAACATGCTACAATGCTAAACCAGGAGCTACCTAGAGACCATGCTCCACAACAGAAGCCTCCGCAGCAAGAAGCTTGTGCACACCTGCTTGCTGCAAAAGCTCACTGCAGCTAGAGAAAGCTCCCTCACAACAATGAAAACCCAGTGCAGCCAAAAATTAATATCAAATTAATTAAAAAATTAAAAATGAAAAAAAGTTGGAAAATGAAAAGGCAAGCCACAGACTGGTAGAAATATTCACAAGGACTTATGTTTAGAATATATAAAAACTCCTACAAACCAGTATCAAAAAAGAAACAATTCAATTGTTCTTACTGTGCAGTAATGCAATAAGGTACATGTACATGACAATTTACATACATTTTTGTTTTTCAATTTTTTTAAACAATTGATATTTTTTAAAAATTGAATGTTTTTCATTAGTCTTAAATTATAAAATTCAATTGAACTCTATTTTTTTTCCCCTTTGTAAGTTTTTTTTTAATTTTATTTATATTTTTTCTTTCCATTATCATGTTGGTTTTGCCATACATTGACATGAATCCACCATGGGTATACATATGTTCCCCTTCCAGAACCCCCCTCCCACCTCCCTCCTGGTTCCATCCCTCTGGGTCATCCCAGTGCACCAGCCCTGAGCACCCTGTATCATACATCAAACCTGGGCTGGCGATTCACTTCACATATGATAATTTACATGTTTCAATGTTGTTCTCCCATATCATCCCACCCTTGCCCTCTCCCACAGAGTCCAAAAGACTGTTCTATACATCTGTGTCTCTTTTGCTGTCTCGCATACGGGGTTATCATTATCATCTTTCTAAATTCCATATATATGCGTTAGTATGCTGTATTGTTGTTTTTCCTTCTGGCTTACTTCACTCTGTATAATAGGCTTCGGTTTTGTCCACCTCAGTAGAACTGATTCAAATGTATTTTTTTTTATGGCTGAGTAATATTCCATTGTGTATATGTACCACAGCTTTCTTATCCATTTGTCTGCTGATTGACATCTAGCTTTAAAGAAATTTTTATTAAAGAAAAAGGAGAGCTATGGAAAACTTTACTAAAGGGTAGGAGAAAAAGATACACGAGTGAGCTTGAGATCTTTGGTTAAAGTGAATACTTTCAAGTTTCCATGTGTTTAGAATCTTAATCCAATTTTTAAATGGACAAAATTTTTGAAAAGATAGTTTTAAAAAGAAGATGCACTAATAGCCAATAAGCACTGAAAAGGCACTTAAAATCATTAGTCATCAGTGAAATGCAAATTAAAACCACAATGAGACATTATTACACATCCATTTAAAAAGTTAAAATTTAAAAGACTAACCAAACCAAAACTTAGTAAGGATAAAGAACAATGAGAAACTTCATGCCTTGTTTGTGGCAATGTAAAAATCTACAAACACTTTGAAAACTGTTTGGTAGTTTCTAAATACTGTTAAATATACACCTACTATATTCCAAGAAAAATGAAAAATTATGTGTATACAAGACTTGTGTACATGAAGGTTCACAGCAGTATTTTTAATAATAGTCAAGAAAAACAACCCAAATGTCCATCAACTGATGAATAGAAACAGAAAATCTGGTATACCCATGCAATGAAATATTATTCAGCCGTAAAAAAGGAATGTGCTGATACATGCTACAATGTGGGCAGAGCTTTAAAACATTATGCTATGTGAAAGAGGTCAGACAAAAAAGTCATGTAATGTGTGATGTTATCTGTACAGTATATATCTAGAAAAGGCAAATTCATGCAAATAGAAAATAGATGGGGGTTGTCAGGGGATGGGGGAATGGGAAGTGAGACGTGACTTCCAATGGATATGAGGTTTCATTTTGGAGTGAGAAAAATGTTCTGGAATTGGAGAGTGGTGATGATTGCATAAGTACCACTGAATTGCACACTTTACACAGGTGGAATGTTCAGTATGTGAGTTGTAGCTCAACAATGTTGTTATATAACAGAAATAAATCAAACAAACAAAGCATATGTAGAGATCACCATTGTTGCCATCATCTAAGATTACCACTGCCAGCCTCTTGGTACGTAGACTTCCAAACTCATCTCTGTGCATCACGTGTACTTATTTAAAGAATCAAAACTGAACCATACCATTTGAAAGTATTTTTAGCTACAACACATATAACTTTGAAATTATAAAGTGATATCAGATTGAAGTGTGATTGCCTTGTAACTGATCTTTGGGCTGATACCTCTTATCTTTTGTCATTAAGTATTATGTTAGCTGTGGAGGTTTTGTTGAGTGGTTTTGGTTTGCCTGTTTATCATTAAAGGGTGCTGGAGTTTTTCAAATATCCTTTTCTGCATCTATTGACACAATCATGTGGGGTTTTTTCCCCTTTATCATATTAACTTGCATATTATATTGATTTTCATATGTTGCATGAAGTATAAATCCCACTAGACAATGTTATAAAATTCTTTTTTTTCTACTTTTTTTTTAATTAGTTTTGCCATACAATGACATGATATCGCCATGGGTTTACATATGCTCCCCCTCCAGAACCCCCCTCCCTCCTCCCTCCCTCTTCCCTCCCCCCAGAAAATCTCGATGCACCAGCCCCGAGCATTGATCCTGGGCTGGCGATTGATTATACATATGATAATTAACATGTTTCAATGTCATTCTCCCATATCATCCCACCCTTGCCCTCATCCACAGAGTCCACGAGTGTGTTCTATACATCTGCGTTCCTTTTGCTGTCTCGTATGCTGGGTTCTCGTTACCGTCTTTCTAAATTCCATATATATGCGTTAGTATACTGTATTGTTGTTTTTCTTTCTGGCTTACTTCACTCTGGATAATGGGCTCCAGTTCCGTCCACCTGAGTAGAACTGATTCAAATGAATTTTTTTTTTAATGCTGAGTAATATTCCATTGTGTATATGTACCACATCTTTCTTATCCATTTGTCAGTTGATGGGCATCTAGGTTGCGTCCATGCCCTGGCTATTGTAAACAATGCGGCGATGAACATTGGGGTACACGTGGCTCTTTCAATTCTGGTTTCCTCGGTGTATATGCCCAGCAGTGGGATTCTATTACCAGTTTTTTAAGGAAGCTCCACACTGTTCTCCATAGTGGCTGTACTAGTTTGCATTCCCACCAACAGTGTAAGAGGGTTCCCTTTTCTCCACATCCTCTCCAGCATTTATTGCTTGTAGACTTTTGGATGGCAGCCATTCTGACTGGTGTAAAGTGGTACCTCATGGTGGTTTTGATCTGCATTTCTCTGATAATGAGTGATGTTGAGCATCTTTTCATGTGTTTGTTAGCCATTTGTATGTCTTCTTTGGAGAAATGTCTGTTTAGTTCTTTGGCCCACTTTTTGATTGGGTCGTTTATTTTTCTGGAATTGAGCTGCAGGAGTTGCTTGTATATTTTTGAGATTAATTGTTTCTCCGTTGCTTCATTTGCTATTATTTTCTCCCATTCTGAAGGCTGTCTTTTCACCTTGCTTATAGTTTCCTTTGTTGTGCAGAAGCTTTTAATTTTAATTAGGTCCCATTTGTTTATTCGTGCTTTTATTTCCAATATTCTGGGAGGTGGGTCATGGAGTATCCCGCTTTGGATTATAGCAGAGAGTGTTTTGCCTATGTTATCCTCTAGGAGTTTTATAGTTTCTGGTCTTATGCTTAGATCTTTGATCCATTTTGAGTTTATCTTTGTATATGGTGTTAGAAAGTGTTCTAGTTTCATTCTTTTACAAGTGGCTGTCCAGTTTTCCCAGCACCACTTATTAAAGAGCTTGTCTTTTCTCCATTGTATATTCTTGCCTCCTTTGTCAAAGATGAGGTGTCCATAGATGTGTGGATTTATCTCTGGGCTTTCTATTTTGTTCCACTGATCTATATTTCTGTCTTTGTGCCAGTACCATACTGTCTTAATGACTGTGGATTTGTAGTATAGCCTAAAGTCAGGTAGGTTGATTCCTCCAGTTCCATTCTTCTTTCTCAAGATTGCTTTGGCTATTAGAGGTTTTTTGTATTTCCATACAAATTGTGAAATTATTTGTTCTAATTCTCTGAAAAAGACCTCTGGTAGCTTGATAGGAATTGCATTGAATCTATAGATTGCTTTGGGTAGTATACTCATTTTCACTACATTGATTCTTCCAGTCCACAAACACAGCACATTTCTCCATCTGTTTGTGTCCTCTTTGATTTCTTTCATCAGTGTTTTATAGTTTTCTATATACAAGTCTTTTGTTTCTTTAGGTAGAAATACTCCTAAGTATTTTATTATTTTTGTTTCCATGGTGAATGGAATTGTTTCCTCAATTTCTCTTTCTGTTTTCTCATTGTTAATGTATAGGAATGCCAAGGATTTCTGTGTGTTGATTTTATATCCTGAAACTTTTCTATATTCACTGATTAGCTCTAGTAATTTTCTAGTAGAATCTTTAGGGTTTTCAATATAAAGGATCATGTCATCTGCAAACAGAGAGAGTTTTACTTCTTCTTTTCCAATCTGGATTCCTTTGATTTCTTTATCTGCTCTGATTGCTGTGGCCAAGACTTCCAAAACTATGTTGAATAGTAGTGGTGAGAGTGGGCACCCTTGTCTTGTTCCTGACTTCAGGGGGAATGCTTTCAGTTTTTCACCATTGAGGATAATGTTTGCTGTGGGTTTGTCATATATAACTTTTATTATGTTGAGGTATGTTCCTTCTATTCCTGCTTTTTGGAGGGTTTTTATCATAAATGGATGTTGAATTTTGTCAAAGGCTTTCTCTGCATCTATTGAGATAATCATGTGATTTTTATTTTTCAATTTGTTAATGTGGTGTATTACATTGATTGATTTGTGAATATTGAAGAATCCTTGCATCCCTGGGATAAAGCCTACTTGATCATGATGTATGATTTTTTTAATGTGTTGTTGGATTCTATTTGCTAGAATTTTGTTAAGGATTTTTGCATCTAAGTTCATCAGTGATATTGGCCTGTAGTTTTCTTTTTTTGTGGCATCTTTGCTGGGTTTTGGAATTAGGGTGATGGTGGCCTCGTAGAATGAGTTTGGAAGTTTACCTTCCTCTGCAATTTTCTGGAAGAGTTTGAGTAGAATAGGTGTTAGCTCTTCTCTAAATTTTTGGTAGAATTCAGCTGTGAAGCCATCTGGTCCTGGGCTTTTGTTTTTTGGAAGATTTCTGATTACGGTTTCAATTTCCGTGCTTGTGATGGGTCTATTAATATTATCTATCTCTTCCTGGTTTAGTCTTGGAAAGTTGTACTTTTCTAGGAATTTGTCCATTTCATCCAGGTTGTCCAGTTTATTTGCATATAGTTGCTGATAATAATCTCTTATGATCCTTTGTATTTCTGTGTTTTCTGTTGTGATCTCTCTGTTTTCATTTCTAATTCTGTTGATTTGGTTCTTCTCCCTTTGTTTCTTGATGAGTCTGGCTAATGGTTTGTCAATTTTATTGATCTTCTCAAAGAACCAGCTTTTGGCTTGGTTGATTTTTGCTATGGTCTCTTTTGTTTCCTTTGCATTTATTTCTGCCCTGATCTTTAAGATTTCTTTCCTTCTACTAGACCTGGGCTTCTGCATCTCTTCCATTTCTAGTTGCTTTAAGTGTAAAGTAAGGTTATTTATTTGAATTTTTTCTTGTTTCCTGAGGTGAGCTTGTATTGCTATGAACTTTCCCCTTAGCACTGCATAAAATTTTTTTATATGTTTTACTGGATTCAGTTTTCTAGTATGTATGTGGTTGAGGAGTTTTATTTCTATATTTATAAGGATTTGGTCTGTAGTTTTCTCTTGTTATGTCTCTGTCTTGCTTTGCTACCAGGGACATTGGCCTTAAAAAATGAATTAGAAGGTATTCCACCTTCTTCTTTTATTTGTAAAAGTTTATGAAGAACAGGTATTAATTCTTCTTGAAATGTTTTGCAGAATTCACCAGTGAAGCTATATAGTCTTGTGCTTTTCTTTGCTGGAATTTTTTTGATTATTAACTTAAGCGGTTTACTTGTTATACATCTTTTCACATTTTTCTATTTCTTCATTAATCAACTTTGGTAGTTTCTGTTTCTAGGAATGTATCCATTTCATCAAAGTTGTCTTCTTTGTTGGCCTACACTATAGGCTTTATATCTTAGTCATCTCAGGATGCCATAAAAAATACCACAGACTGGGTAGCTTAAATAGTAGAAATGTATTTTTCACAGTTCTGGAGGTTGGAAGATCCAGTACAAAGGTGCCAGCCAATCTGGTTTCTGGTGAAAAATCTCTTCCTGCCTTACAGACAACCACATTTTCACTGTGTCCTTATGTGGCCTTTCCTTGCATGCACCTAGGGTGAGGGAATGGGTGGGGTAGAAAGAAGGGAAGGCAAGAGTGGGGGCGGAGAAGGAGGGAGAGAGAAAGACCTATCTCTTCTTCTAAAGCCACTAGTCTCATCATCGTCATCATGAGAGCCCCACTCTCTTTACTTAATCTATCCCTATTACTTTTCAAAGATCCTATCTCTGAACACCTATCTCCTAACACATTGGGTGTTAGGACCTCAATATATGAATTTTGAAGGATACATTCAGTCCATAACACCTTAAAATATTTTTTTTGTGTGTGATGTTGATAATAATACCCCCTCCTTCTTTAGCACGGCTTCCCTGGCGGCTCAGATGGTTAAGAATCTGCCTGCAGTGTGGGAGACATAGGTTTGATTCCTGGATTGGAAAGATCCCCTGGAGTAGGGAATGGCTACTCACTCCAGTATTCTTGCCTGGAGAATCCCATGGACAGAGGAGCCTGGCAGGCTACAGCTCCTGGGGTCACAAAGAGTCGGACACAACTGAGCGACTTTCATTTTTTCTTTAGTAATTTTAGTATTTTCTTTTTTGCTTGATTTGGCTAGCTAAAAGATTTGTCAATTTTGTTGATCATTTCAATGAACGAATGTTCAGTTTTGTTTAATTTCTTTACTATTTTTATATTCCCTATTTTATTTTCACTCCAACCTGTATATTTCTGTCCTCTTGCTCTAGACTTAGTTTGCTTTTGTTTTTCCAGTTCCCGAAGGTGGAATTTTAGGTTATTGAATTGAGATCTTTCTTTTTAGATATAGGCAAATATAGTACACTGTTTTCATTGCATCCCATAACATTTGGTATGCTGTGTTTTAATTTTCATTCATCTTGAAGTATTTTCTAATTTCCTTTGTTATTTCCTTTTTGATTCTGTGATTATGACTGGGTTTAATTTCCATGTATTCATGAATTTGCCAAATTTCCTTGCTATTAATTCATAATTTCATTCCATTGTGGCTGGAGAACATATTTCATATGATTTCAATCTTTTAAAAATTATTTACACTTGTTTTATGGCCTAACATACACTTTATAGTAGTAAATGTTCCACATGTATTTGAAAAGCTTGTGTTTTTTGTAGTTGTTGAATGGCGGCTTCTCTCTCTCTCTGTTAATACAATTATAATATTATTCAAATCTTTTACTAGCTTGATGATTTTCTGTTTAGTTCTTCTACCCATTATTGAAAGTGAGGTGTGGAAATCTCCAACTGTTATTACTGAATTGATTATTTTCTGCTTCAATTCTGTTAGCTTTTGATTCACAAGTTTGGAATTGTCGGGTATATATATGTTTATGATTGCTGTATCTTTTAAAAGATTTTTAATTATAGAACTGTTAGTTTCTCACTCATGTCTGATTCTTTGAGACCCCATGGACTGTAGCCCACCAGGCTCCTCCATCCATGGGATTTTCCAGGCAAGAATTCTGGAGTGGGTTGCCATTTTTCCTTCAGGGGATCTTCCCAGCTCAGGAATCAAACCTACTTATCCTGTGTCTCCTGCATTGCAGGCAGATTCTTTACCTACTGAGCCATCAGGGAAGCCCAGTGATTGCTATAAGGATTACAATTAATGTCTTAATTTATAAGAATCTAGTTCAGATTAATATCTAATTCATTACAATAGTATACAGAAACTTTGCTCCTGTATGACTTCATCTTCTCTTCCTGTGTGTTGTTACTGTCATGCAAAGTATACCTTTATAGATTGTGTGTCCATCAGTAAAGAAAAAAAAATACTTCAGAATTTTATAAGTCATTCTATCAAAGTGGTCATGCTAGTCTTCTCTGTATTGTTCCAACGTTAGTATATATGCTGCCAAACTGACCACAGAATAAGGTAGTATTGTCATGAAAAGCTACTCTGGCTTCAGTATAGAAAATGAATTAAAGAGGAGGCCAATCTAGAATGATAAAACTCAATAAAAGATGCTCAAATATGTCTGGTAAAAGATGATAGTGAGCTGAACTACAGTTCAGGACTAGAGTAATAGAGAAGAGATGTAGGCACATTAACTAACTTGAAAGATATTAAAGAGATAATAAACTAGCTTTGGTAACTGGATATAGGGTTGAGCAAAAGAAAGGAGTCAAAAATGATTAATTCTCTGTATTATATAACTGAGGGAATTACGGTGCTACTCACAGAGAGAGAGATAACACTGAAATTGAAGCTTTGGGAGAAAATATGATGACCTCAATTTTGGATATTCTGAATTTGTGATTCTTATAAGATACTTAGGTGAAGATAGGAAATGTTCAGTAAAGATGACTAAAGACTTGAGAGTGATTAATATGTATATTGTAATGGAAGTCTTGAGATTTTATTAGAATGTCCAATAAGATAAACATAAAAATATAAAGTGATAGTAGAAGAGGACCAAGGATGGAATACTAAGGAATAATACTATTTTGAGTTTGAGGAAGAGAAGTGGATTCTTAACAAGAAGGCTAAGAGTGGCTCAAGAAAACTAGGAGAGTGTGTTGTCATGGAAGTTGAAAGAATGAAATATTTCAAGAATTGAGATGCCACAGAAAATAGAAACCTTATTATTTTCATTGTAATTAGCAATAAGGAAGACCATTAATAACAGTGGTATATTCAAGTTGGTTATAAATTCTTTCCTCTTCCCCCCATCAAGAAGTGAAATTTATTTCCTTCCCCTTGATTCTAGAATGCTTTGTGTTTGTATTGACCAATAATATAATGGCAGAAGTGAAACTGTTGACTTTGAGACTGGGCAGTTTCTATTTTCACAGATTTGAAACGTTCCTCTTAAAAATTTAGTATTCATGCTGTGGGAACCCCACACATGAAGGTACCATGAAACGAAGGACTCAAGCTTCCAGCCAAAAGCCAACACCACCTGCCAGCCCTGTGAATGAACCACAGTGGATGTTCTAGTCTAGTCAAGCCTCCAGACAGCACCATGCAGGACAGAATTATCCACCTGTGCCTAGTCAGTGTCCAGAATCATGAAAGACAATTGGTGGTGGCTACTGTTCTAAATGACTAAGTTTTGGGTTTGTTTGTTACTCAGTTTTTACCCTATTTTATGACTATTCTGTAACATCTGTAAAAGACCACATCCTGTTGGAGCACAGCATATGTAAACTGCCATGGGTTGAAGAGTGACGTGAAGGGTAGGAACCGGAGACAACTATTTTGATAAGTTGGTAGTGAAAGAAAGAAGCTAGCTAGAGTGTCGTATGTAAGAGAGTTGATGTTTGACAAAGCTGTTAGGTTAGTATTTTACTATGAACTTTTAAAATGGTGTTTAAGAAGGTGCTAGTATAAGCAGAAGACATTGATGATACAGAGGAGAGATGAGTTAACTGATGGAGGGAGGTTCTGAAGAGATGGGAGAAAAAATATATTCAGGCTCTTCCAGAAAAGGTCTGACTGGTCTCATTAGATGTGATCCAGCCAAGAGGTCCTGATCGGTAGACTCTCAAATCCTGATTCCTTGGCAGCTACCCTATGGATAGCTGCTTTTGACTCAGGTACTAACCATTTTTATAATTATTTACGGCTAAATCTTAGGTTGTATTAGTCAGGATTTGAGGAGGGGGATATAGGTAACATAATATTTATTTCGAAGAGACTGAAACATAAATCTGAAGTGTGAGGGTTGGTTAATTTAGCAGCTCCACAGCATCATCGAGGTCCCAAGTTCTCTCCATCATGCTACTCTGTTACCCATAGACTTTTGTCTTACTCTCTTAGGTTTAGTTCAGTTCAGTCACTCAGTCGTGTCTGATTCTTTACGACCCCATGGACTGTAGCATGCCAGGCCTCCCTATCCATCACCAACTCCCAGAGGTTAAGCAAACTCAAGTCCATTGAGTTGATGATGCCATCTAACCATCTCATCCTCTGTTGTCACCTTCTCCTCCCACCTTCAACCTTTCTCAGCATCAGGGTCTTTTCAAATGAGTCAGTTCTTTGCATCAGGTGGCCAAAGTATTGGAGTTTCAGTTTCAATATCAGTCCTTCCAATGAATATTCAGGACTGATTTCCTTTAGGATGGACTGGTTGGATTTCCTTTCAATCCAAGGGACTCTCAACAGTCTTTTCCAACACCACAGTCCAAAAGCATCAATTCTTCTGTGCTCAGCTTTCTTTATAGTCCAACTCTCACATTCATACAGGACTACTGGAAAAACTATAGCTTTGACTAGATGGACCGTTGTTGGCAAAATAATGTCTCTGCTTTTTAATATGCTGTCTAGGTTGCTCATACCTTTCCTTCCAAGTAGTAAGCATCTTTTAATTTCAGTAACCATCTGCAGTGATTTTGGAGCCCCCCAAAATAAGTCTCTCAGCATTTCTACTGTTTCCCCATTCATTTTCCATGAAGTGATGGGAACATATGCCATGATCTTTGTTTTCTGAATGTTGAGTTTTAAGCCAACTTTTCTATTCTCCTCTCTCACTTTCATCAAGAGGCACTTTAGTTCTTCTTTGCTATCTGCCATAAGGATGATGTCATCTGCATATCTGAGGTTATTAATATTTCTCCTGGCAATCTTGATTCCAGCTTGTGCTTCCTCCAGCCCAGAATTTCTCATGATGTACTCTGCATATAAGTTAAATAAGCAAGGTGACAATATACAGCCTTGACATACTTCTTTCCCGATTTGGAACCAGTCTGTTGCTCCATGTCCAGATCTAACTGTTGCTTCCTGACTTGCATACAGGTTTCTCAAGAGGCAGTCAGACGGTCTGGTATTCCCATCTCTTTAAGAATTTTCCACAGTTTATTGTGATCCACACAGTCAAAGGCTTTAGCATAGTTAATAAAGCAGAATTAGATGTTTTTCTGGAACTCTTTTGCTTTTTCGATGATCCAGCGGCTATTGGCAATTTGATCTCTGGTTCCTCTGCCTTTTCTAAAACCAGCTTGAACATCTGGAAGTTTACGGTTCACGTACTGTTGAAGCCTGGCTTGGAGAACTTTGAGCATTATTTTACTAGTGTGTGAGATGAGTGCAATTGTGCAGTAGTTTGAGTATTCCTTGGCATTGCCTTTCTTTGGGATTGGAATGAAACTTACCTTTTCCAGTTCTGTGGCCACTGCTGACTTTTTCAATTGATGACATATTGATGAGTGAATTTTCAATTGATGAGTGAAGCACCTTCACAGCATCATCTTTTAGGATTTGAAATAGCTCAACTGAAATTTCATCACCCCTACTAGCTTGGTTTGCAGTGATGCTTCCTAAGGCCCACTTGACTTCATATTCCAGGATGTCTGGCTCTAGGTGAGTGATCACACCATCATTGTTATCTGGGTCATGAAGATTCTTTTTGTATAGTTCTGTTGTATATTCTTGCCACCTCTACTTAATACCTTCTGCTTCTGTTAGGTCCATACCATTTCTGTCCTTTACTGTGCCCATCTTTGCTTGAAATATTCCCTTGGTATCTCTAATTTTCTTGAAGGGATCTCTAGTCATTGCCATTCTATTGTTTTCCTCTATTTCTTTGCATTGATCGCTGAGGAAGGCTTTCTTATCCCTCCTTGCTATTCTTTGGAACTCTACATTCAAATGGGTATATTTTTCCTTTTCTCCTTTGCCTTTCATGTCTTTTCTTAGCTATTTTTTAAGGCCTCCTCAGACAACCATTTTGCCTTTTTGCACTTCTTTTTCGTGCAGAAGGTCTTGATCATTGACTCCTGTACAATGTCACGAACCTCCGTCCATAGTTCTTCAGGCACTCTGTCTATCAGATCTAATCCCTTGAATCTATTTGTCACTTCCCCTGTATAATCATAAGGGATTTGATTTAGGTCATACCTGAATTGTCTAGTGGTTTTCCCTGCTTTCTTCAATTTAAGTCTGAATTTGGCAATAAAGAGTTCATAATCTGAGCCACATTCTGTTTCTGATTTTGTTTTTACTGACTGTATAGAGCTTCTCCATCTTTGGCTGCAAAGAATATAATCAATCTGATTTCGGTGTTGACCACCTGTTGATGTTCTTGTGCAGAGTCTTCTCTTGTGTTGTTGGAAGAGGGTGTTTGCTCTGACCAGTGTGTTCTTTTGGCAAAACTCTGTTAACATTTGACCTGCTTTGTTTTGTACTCCAAGGCCAAATTTGCCTGTTACTTCAGGTATCTCTTGACTTCCTACTTTTGCATTTCAGTCCCCTGTAATGAAAAGGACATCTTTTTTGGGTGTTAGTTCTCGAAAGCCTTGTATGTCTTCATAGAACTGTTCAACTTCAGCTTCTTCAGCTATACTGGTTGGGGCATAGACTTGGATTACTGTGATACTGAATGGTTTGCCTTGGAAACAAAGATCATTCTGTCATTTTTCAGATTGCATCCAAGTACTGCTTTTCAAATTGTTTTTTTTTTTTTAACTATGAGGCCTACTCCATTTCTTGTCAGGGATTCTTGTCCACAGTAGCAGATATAATGGTCATCTGAGTTAAATTCACCCATTCCAGTCCATTTAGTTTGCTGATTTCTAAAATGTTGACATTCACTCTTGCCATTCCCTGTTTGACCACTTCTAATTTGCCTTGATTCATGGACCTAACATTCCAGGTTCCTCTGAAATATTGCTCTTTCCACTTTGGACTTCCATCACCAGTCACAGCCACAACTGGGTATTGTTTTTGCTTTGGCTCCATCTCTTCTTTCTTTCTGGAGTTATTTCTCCACTGATCTCCAGTTGCATGTTGGGCACCCACCGACCTGGGGAGTTCATCTTTCAGTGTCTTATCTTTTTGCCTTTTCATACTGTGTATTGGGTTCTCAAGGCAAGAATACTGAAGTGGTTTGCCATTCCCTTCTCCAGTGGGCCACATTTTATCAGAACTCTCCACTATGACCCGTCCACCTTGGGTGGCCCTACATGGCATGGCTCATAGTTTCATTGAGTTAGACAAGGCTGTGGTCCATGTGATCAGATTGGTTAGTTTCCTGTGATTGTGGTTTTCAGTTTGTCTGCCCTCTTAGGTTAACTCCTGTAATTATTTCAAGATAAATATTGCTGCCCATGGGTTCATATTCAAAAAAGGTCATGTCAGGGGACAGAAATGGGAGTTTTCTCCTTCCATGTTTCCTTACCCAGAGTCCAACAGCAGACTTCTCTAATGGTTAGAATCTCATCATAAGCTCAGTCAACAATAAGGCTGATTTTAGGTAGGTGGTTTAAACTTTCTGAGCTTCATTTTCCTCAAATGTTAAATGGGTAGCATAGTACCTACTTCAAGATTATAATAAGGAATTTTCTATTAAGTGCATAGCACAGTAATTGTCTCACAGAACCTCTTTTTATCTTCTCTATCTTTCACACAGTGGTTAGAGTTTATTTTCTAAGAAGCAAACTTGAGGTTCTTCTCCGATTCTTAAATGGGAGATTGCAGCCAGCTTAAATAACTTTGGTTCATCTTCTGGTGCTGGGGTCTACTCTCCCGAAAGCACTCAGAAGAGAGAAAAAATATTTAGATATATATTATAAAGGACTACCAAGAATGGTAGTACTAAAGAATGTTCTAACCATTGGACAGTTGAACTCATCTTTCATGCTAGTAGGGTTGTGCTTAAAATCTTGCATACTAGGCTTTAGCCCATTACATGAACTAAGAACTTCCAGATGTCCAAGCCAGATGATACCACTCTAATGACGGAAAGTGAATAGGAACAAAGCATCTCTTGATGAGAGTGAAGGAGGAGAGTGAAAGAGGCAGTTTAAAATTAAATATTAAAAAAATTAAGATCATGGCATCCAGCCCCATTACTTCATAACAAATAGAAGAGGAAAAGGTGGAAGTAGTGACAGATTTCCTCTTCTTGGGCTCTAAAATCACTGTGGATGGTGACTGCAGCCATGAAATAAGACGATTGCTTCTCAGCAGGAAAGTTATGACAAACCTAGACAGTGTGTTGAAAAGCAGAGACATTACTCTGCTGACAAAAGTCCATATAGTCAAGGCTACAGTCTTTTCACTGGTCACGTATGGTTGTGACAGCTAGACCATAAAGAAGGCAGAATGCCAAAGAACTGATGCCTTCTAACTGTGGTGCTGGAGAAGATGCCTGAAAGTGCTTTGGACATAAGGAGATCAAACCAGTCAATCTTAAGGGAAATCAACCCTGAATTCTCATTGGAAGGACTGACACAGAAGCTGAAGGTCCAATATTTTAGTCACCTGATGTGAACAGTTAATTCATTGGAAAAGTCTTTGATGCTGAGAAAGAATGAGGGCAGAAGAAGAGGGCATCAGAGGATGAGATGGCTGTATGGCATCACTGATTCCATGGACATGAGTTTGACCAAACTCTAGGAGATGGTGAGGGACAGGGAGGCCTTGGCATGCTGCAGTCCATGGGGACGCAAAGAGTTGGACACCACTGAATGACTGAACAACAACAACAACAAAGGACAAAGTATGGATGGGCAAGTAACAGTATCTACAACACAGGACCACCCACGTGTAAGAAACTGATCTGGTTGCCTTGATTCTAGGGGTGTGAGATTACTGTGCCCTGGGCAGGAACCAAACTGTCAGAATGTTCTACCTTGGTAAGGGGGAATCCAGTGCCTAGGGTAGGAGTCCAGCCATAGAGAGAGTACAGATACTGATTTATGTGTTTGGGTGATAAAGTGGGTGAATGTTCAGAGTGATTTATTTTTATTCCAACTATATCTCTCAAAGAATGGCCCTAGGCTCCACCACAGCCTTGAGTTTGAGCCAGGATAGTAAATCATAAAGTTCCTTGAGCTCCAAAGAGAGTGCTAACATGAATACTAAACAGCATTTGTGTTATCACGTCATTCAATAAAAATATATACCATGCATTATCAAATGCAGAATGCCTTCTTTGGAAACAATAAGATCTCCCATCTAGACTTTCCTTTTGCTGATCTCAATAGATACAGTGCCATCTACTGAAAATAAAGTACCAATAACCATGGTACCCCCAGGGATTCCCAGGAGAGCCCCCCTTTCTGTGGGCTCCCTGTCTCACCCACTTCCCAGATGGACTGGAGGGAGTAGGCGGAATCCACAGGCTGTTCTCCTGTCACAAACTGCAATACATCTGTTCCCTGGTGCTTTCCGTGAGCCTCAAGAGTAAGATGGTCCTAGAGGACCTAAGGAGCTTGGCCAGAAAATTTTAAATGTCTGTGAAAGCTCTTTTAGGCTATCCTTTTGCCTTCAACAGGATATACACTTCAACGATCCTATTAATATATAGGCAAGGCACTCTTTTATAGTAACACATGAAAGGATTATTGACATGTCTTTCTTTGAGTAATTATGATGTTTCCATGTGATAGTGCAGAAATGTATCAAATTTTTTTTATCTTTCTGTGAGATTTTTAGTAGGTAGAAGAGATAAGAGGTTAATCACATAATCCTGGAACATTATAAAGACTGCTATGTCTTTGGGATTTGTGGATAATTTAGGTTGCTAATGAAATTCACATATGCCAAATTCCATAGTCTAGTTCAGTGTGCCTTCTTCAGGTCAGAGTGTCTCTTGGTTGCATAAATGAAGAAACAAGAGAAAGATTGTTGCCAACACTTAGTCATCATGGTCAGCAATAAAATAGAAAACTGAAGCTCTTTAAAATACACAGCCTCCTGGAGGACATACTCATCTCCTGTCCTCTCTACCTCTTATTCTACCATTCCTCCTCCTGAGGAATCTTGGCTCTGTCTGGTGGCTAGCCCTTCAGGGACCAATTATAATTTAAAGCTTTGGTTTGAATTGATTTTTATCTGGCTTTTGGTAGTCAGGCCTGGCTTCCCTTCCATTTGCCTCTCCAAATCTGGCCCCATTTTCTCTAGTGCATTTGCTGCTCATTCTTTTTGCTTTCTTTTTATTCAGTTTTCCAAAGCAAAAATTCCCACAGTTAAGTTTGTGGTCTGGTAATTTACCATGAATATTCATGAAATTGCCTCATTAAAAGGGGCATTTGAAGCTGAAACCTAGGTATCTGTTACCACATGTAACCAACAACAACTATTTAGAGCTGCCTGCTTAAACTAGGTAAGGTAAGGCTCGCTGTCGGCAGGAGGTTGAAGGCAGGCAATCAGAGACTACGGGGTGGAGTAGACTCTGATCTTGACTTCTCAAACTTATGTTGGATAGTCTTCTGGGTTGGTGCTGTGCTCCTGAATTCTCTACATGATGCAGTTTAGGAATTGGAAGTTCCTTTCTCCATCAGATTACTGAGGAGAGTTTGAATTATAAGTTTACAACTTGAAACTTACTTGATCACACTTTATGTGTTCCTGAGCCAGTCATTTACCTGTCTGTGCCTTGTTATCAATTTTAAAAATGTGCAAAATATTCCCTGTGTCACCAGGGTATGTAAGCATCAGTAAGGCAATACAAGTAAAACCTTTTTGGAAACAGGGTGCTTCAGTCATATGGACTAAAATCCATGCTCGAGTCTACAACTGTTCTCTAAAACATCTTTTGGTTGCTATCAGTCAACCGTCTCTCTCAAACAATAGACAGTTTCTTCAATATAGAGTACTATCAAACTAACCTTAGTGATTGCCTCTGCAAATCAGGATTCTCCGAGAGTTCCATTATCCACTGGGCCTGTAAAAGTGAACACTGGCAGTTAGGCATGTCTTGAAGTGTTGAAAAGGTGGTTATAAAGAAAAAAGTATATTTGATAAATAATCAAGGTTACAAGATGTGCAAATTACATTCCTTCACCTTTTTTTTCCTTTGTCTTTCAGTTGCAATTTTGGACAGAATATTAAAGAGATAATCAAGAGTGGCAGGCTTTGTATTAAAAAGAGAAAGAAATGTCAAGTCAGGTAATTCATATGGGAAATGCAAAAAGATCTATACACAAAAAAAGTGTGTATTTACTTGGGAGTATTTTGTATGTGTCTAGCTACATATCTTGTTAGACACAAAAAAAGTGTGTATTTACTTGGGAGTATTTTGTATGTGTCTAGCTACATATCTTGTTAGTATTGCTTTCTTGGTAGGAATATAATGCATTTGAATCAATAGGATTAGACAAAAATGACAGAAAAATACATCTTGGTGAATAAAGCATGGAGCCAACTAGACAAAGAGGAAGACACTGCATAGTGTTGACATACTTATGACCACGAGAGAGCGGTGCACTGGGGTGGAGGCTTGGTAGGAATTCGTATGGAACACACTACCTGGGATCATATAGAGGAGGGGCTGAGTTATGGATATAAGTGGATACATCAAATCTGTCAGATTTCTTGGGCACTACATACCCTTTTGTCACTTCTCTTATTAGCGCAACTGCCATCAGCATAAATAACTGAAGCGTTAGTGGGTATCTGATGACTCATTCATGTGCCTGCTTGAAGGAACTGGGGTGGACAGTACTCTTCCTTCAGGTGGTCATAAGTAGGCAGTCTGCTCTCTCTAATGTTCTAAATTCCTTTCTTCTCGCCAAATGGGTAGGGACTCAAACCTTCTCAAAGATAGGTGGGTGTGGAGGAGTTCTCAGAATGCAGAAAATAGTCAGATTTTGGAATCAGAATGGGTTCACCATCAAGGAAGTATCTTACATGTGTTTTGAGAAAGAATACACAATATAATTCCTCACAAAATTGCTAGTTTTGTGGTTGTTAATGAGAAATCTTCAAAGGGAAAAAAAACACCTTTTACTGTTTACATTTCAAACCTTGTAAATCATGAAATGCAGTTTCAGTTTTTAGTGTAGGACCTATAGAGTAACATGGTTATTGCTGTTAGCTGTAAATACAGTTATTATGGTTACAGCTTGCTCTTCCTAAAATAAAATTCAGCATTTGCTGAATTTAAGTTTAGCTTGGCTTACTTTTCTGCCAAACAGAATATAAGGATACTGCATATAATACTGTGCTAGCTTTTTTTTTCAACCAGAAATTTGAATGTTCTTATCATTTATTATAAAATTTGCATGCAAAAGCAAAATGGGAAATTTTAAGAGCATAATCTTTGGCATTAGACCTAGTTCAGATCTTAACTATGCCACTTTCTTGACTGGTAGTCTTCATTTATCTATAGTAACTGGCTGAGAAAAATGCTTATCTCATATGGTAGTTATGAGGCTGAAAGGAGCTCATGGATGTAGATTGTATTGGGGTATCTGCATAGCTTTTAAAAAGAATACTCATTCTCTCCACCCAAGTCCTGAAACAATTAAGAAACTCGATAGTTTACTTTCAGAAGCACCTGGACAACTAATACTCATAATGGTAATTCTGCAACCCTCATTTGAAAAAAGTACTTGAACCAGGATGAGTTCACATGGGTGGTCTGAGGGAGATGAATGGAAAGAGTGGACATTGACTACTACAACAGCAAGACTCAGGACAGGGACCTGGTCAGATGAGGTGATGCCAGAGTATAGCCAGATTAGCCTATATATATATATATAGGCTAATATATACACACACACACACACAGAAATGCCATATGAATATATACTTCGACATGGAAGGGGCAATTGAACGTCCAGAAGATCTGATGTAACCTTCACTCACTCAGATGATATCTAAAATGGCCCATGGCCCAATAGCTTGCATTTCCACGTCTCTCCTGAAGAACTGATGAATCCTATGCTTTATCAGATGGCTGTACTATTTTCTAAGTTCTTTACATATGTACATCAGTTGTGATTCACTCAGCCAATGTCTGGGTTGAACGTCTCCATTAATCTGAACTTCTAGGGCAGGGTTAGACCAACTACAGCCTGTGACCAAATCTTGCCTGCCTGTTTTCCTACAGCCCATAAACTAGGATTGGTTTTTACATATTGCAATTGTTATAGAGGGAAAAAAAAAAGGAAAAAGAAGAATAGTTTCTGACACATAAAATTTATATGAAATTCAAATTTCAATGTGTAAATAGCTTTACTGGAAATTAAAAAAATAGCAAAAGAGTAAGGCAGACAGGAGACATGATCATCAATAACACTGACTTTGGAAAGCATAGGCTTCCTGACCTGAAACACCAGAAATAGATTTACCACCTGGTCACAGTCCTAGACAATAGGTCTCCCACTGGGCAAAGGTCTTTTACAGCTTGCCTGAGATCAATTGGGAGCACATGCTCCCTGTGGGGAGATTTGCTACAGAGAGAGGCAGAGGCTGGATTATAAATAGCCAGTTTCTTCCAAGCTCACCAATGAGATGTATTACTCTCTTCCCAGGGAAGGTAAGTGTGGAAGTGGATGTATCCAGGAGGGTTACAGCTCATGGATGCCCTCTCTGGGAGATAACATTAGAAAACATAAAGACTATGAGTATTCCTTCCAATAGAATGTTTAACACTGCTTGGCACAAAGGAACATTTATTATATATGATAGAAGATAAATTGAAATATATTAAAAATTTTAAGAGTTTAATTGAACAAAAATAAACTTGAATCAGGCACCATCCAATCTAACAGACTGAAAGGAGCTCTGAGGAGCTGTACCAAATAGGCACAGCTATTCTTTCATAGGCAGAAGAGAAAGCAAAAAAGTGGGCTGGTTATTGCAAGGTTATTTTCCTTTAGGGCATGACAGGAATCTTTCAGGCAGATCACCAAACTAGTGATGATCAGGAGATTCCTAACTGACTGGTTTGAGATTACATTTCTGAGAGAGCTGAAGTTGCAATTACCCCTTCGTTTGGTGACTGGTGCATAAATGACTCCATTTGGGGCTTGTTGCCTTGTTAACTTTTGTCACCTCTGTCTGTTACAATTACTGACCCTTAAGAAAAACTGGCCTTCTTTGATAGCTCAGTTAGTAAAGAATCCACCTGCAATGCAGGAGACCCCGGTTCAACTCCTGGGTTGGGAAGATTCACTGGAGGAGGGGCAGGCTACCCACTCCAGTATTCTTGGGCTTCCCTTGTGGCTTAGCTAATAAAGAATCTGCCTGCAATGCAGGAGACCTTGGTTCAATCCCTGGGTTGGGAAGATCCCCTGAAGAAGGGAAAGGCTACCCACTCTAGTATTTTGGCCTGGAATATAGTCCATGGGATTACAAAGATGGACATGACTGAGCAACTTTCACTTTCAAGGAAAAGTGGAAATACAAATTTATATTGGACCTTGATATATGTGTGAGAACGTTAGGTGGCAAGTCTACAAAAGTGGATGAAACCCGAACAAAAAATGTCTTCATTGCCTATAATGCACATTTCCATTTTTTTTTTGGTAGAAAATGGGTAAGTGAAAATAATTTTAAGTTGAAGAGAGATCCTCAGGTTTACATGTCTTAACTCTAACTGTGCTGTGCAGAATAAGAGCGTCTAGGAGCCAGGCACTCTGCTATGCACTTGAGATAATGTTCTCTCTTAGTCACCACAATAATCTTGAGAATGATACATAATCATTATTCTGATTTTACAGATGAGAAAACTGAAGCTTTAAAGGTTTAAATAACTTAAGATACTCAGCTTGTAAATGAAAACCCTCGAATTTGGTCTCTAGTTTACCTGACTCCTGTGCATTTACACTGGGCTCTGTTCTTGGTATAAGGATGTGCTGTCACCATCTTAAAATTCTTAACAATTTTAGAACAAGAGGTCCTACATTTCTATTTTGCACTGGGTTTTCAGTTCTGCCAAGACATCTTTTCTTTCCATTACCCCAGTCACCAGTTTTACAAATCTGGAGGATTCTATACAAATAAAACTTTCCATATAATCAAAGAACTATGGAGAATTAATTATTCCACTCTAGGTGGAACAAATATGTAGACAATTATATATGAATGTTTTCACATTTATACATACAAATATTCACAATTTGGAGCCAAATTTCCATCACCAGACAATTCTTCCTCAGATTTTCTTTGGTTCCTGGTACCTCCCCAGTGCTGTAAGTGGGAACCAAGCCAAGAAGTGGTGAGGACATGGTATGAGGTTTAGTGGGGGGTAAATATATTCATGTCTAAACACATGTGTCTGGTTATATTCCAAGCCCAGGAACAAATTAATTCAGGATTATCTTTTTGATGCTTTCCATATTTCAGCTCCCATCAGTTGGCACAAATAATTAAGGGATGATGGAACACACATTGGCACAATTTCACAACTTTTTTGAGGCCATAGGCTACTGAAAGGCAGGCAGTTATTACAGAAGATGGGAAAGGGTATTTTAGAAGAATATGCTACATAGGCAGCACTTCACTAGTTTCTAATCACTTTCTTTAACCATGAACTCATAATATTCTTTGAGGTAAAGCTACTCTGAATGTTTTTTTTTTTAAAAAAAACAAACAAACAAAAACCTTTTTTTTCATTAAAGAAAAACACACATAAACAAACACATATGCACATACACGATTACAAAATGAAAGTAATGGGCATACAGTTTTTGACTTGTTTATTTTTTCTAATTAATATACTGTGCTGATTCAATCCCTGGGTCATATTAATAAAAATTCCCAGGAGAAAGAAATGGCAACCCACTCCAGGATTCTTGCCTAGGAAATTCCATGGACAGAGGAGCCTGGCAGCTATAGTCCATGGGATCACAAGAGTTGGACATGACTGAGAGAGTAACAACACAACAATAATTATAAAGAACTTTTTCAAGTCCTAGATTTGCTTTGCTGGAAGCTATATTGATCAGGGCCCTTATTAATAAGAAGTTTAATAGGGAGTTATTATAATGAAACCCTTTCTGGCCAGATACCGAGTAAGTAACTTTAAGATGATATGACATGCTTTGAGTGATAAACTGCATTCTGAGAAGACTCTTGAGAGTCCCTTAGACAGCAAGGAGATCAAACCAGTCAATCCTAAAGGAAATCAACACTGAATATTCATTAGAAGGACTGATGCTGAAGCTGAAGCTCCAATACTTTGGCTACCTGATGCTAAGAGTCAACTCACTGGAAAAATCCTGATGCTGGGAAAGATTGAGGGCAGGAGAAGAAGGGGGCAACAGAGGATGAGAATCTTGGATGGCACCACTGTTTTGGTCATGAGTTTGAGCCAACTCAGGGAGATAGTGAAGGACAGGGAAGCCTGGCATGCTGTAGTCCATGGGGTCACCAAGAGTTGGACAAGACTTAGTGACAACAACAACATAAGAGACATTTATTCAGTCATATTAATAAAGCAACCATAATTCTTTTCCTTAATTGATTCCATCTCAACAAATATGTTTAGTCAACTAAAGAACCAAGAGAACAATAATATCAACTTGTCCTTTCACTTTTAATGTCAGCAGTGTGTCCTCACGTCACTGTAAGAGAGTGCTGCAGGCTGAAGGAAAGGTTACATGCAGGCATCCTTCCCTATTGTTTTCTCATAACATTCCTTTGGAATACTGCCTTAAATGCTAAGGGTAATTTATCTGCCTACAGAACTGGACATGGAACAACAGACTGGTTCCAAATAGGGAAAGGAGTACATCAAGGCTGCAAATTGTCACCCTGCTTATTTAACTTATATGCAGAGTACATCATAAGAAATGCTGGGCTGGATGAAGCACAAGCTGAAATCAAGATTGCTGGGGGAAATATCAATAACCTCAGATATGCAGATGACACCACCCTTATGGAAGAAAGTGAAGAACTGAAGAGCTTCTTGATGAAAGTGAAAGAGGAGAGTGAAAAAGTTGGCTTAAAGCTCAGCATTCAGAAAACTAAGATCATGGCATCAGGTCCCATCACTTTATGGCAAATTGATGGGGAAACAGTGGCAACAGTGTCAGACTTTATTTTGGGGGGCTCCAAAAGTCACTGCAGATGGTGATTTCAGCCATGAAATTAAAAGACACTTACTCCTTGGAAGGAAAGCTATGACCAACGTAGACAGCATATTAAAAAGCAGAGACATTACTTTGCCAACAAAAATCTGTCTAGTCAAGGCTATGATTTTTCCAGTAGTCATGTATGGATGTGAGAGTTGGACTATAAAGAAAGCTGAGTGCTGAAGAATTCATGCTTTTGAACTGTGGTGTTGGAGAAGACTCTTGAGAGTCCCTTGAACTGCAAGGAGATCCAACCAGTCTATCCTAAAGGAAATCAGTCCTGAATATTCATTACAAGGACTGATGTTGAAACTAAAACTTCAATCCTTTGGCCACCTGATGCAAAGAACTGACTCATTAGAAGAGACCCTGATGCTGGGAAAGACTGAAGATGGGAGGAGGAGATGACAGAGGATGAGATAGTTGAATGGCATCACCGACTCAATGGACATGAGTATGGGTAAACTCCGGGTGTTGGTGATGGACAGGGAGGCCTGGCTTGCTGCATTCCATAGGGTCACAAGGAGTCAGACACGACTGAGCAACTGAACTGAACTGAACATCAGGAGGACTGCTTCACTGTTCAAATAGGATGATGAACTATGAAACTTATTTTGGAATCAATAAAACATATTCTGGTGGCTCAGCAGTAAATAATCTGCCTGCAATTCAGGAGATGCTGGTCTGATTCTTAAGTTGGAAAGATCTCCTGGAGAAGAGCATGGCGCCCTACTCTAGTCTTCTTACCTGGAGAATCCCATGGACAAAAGAGTGTAGCTGGCTACAGTCCATAGGGTCGCAAAGACTTGGACACAACTGAAGTGACTGAGCATGCAAAACATATTCAGGACACCGCATAATATTTTGTTTCTGGCTCTCCTATCTTTTGTTTTGCTTCCAGATACTCTACTGCTCATTTTGGGAACCTTTGCTCGTTTCTTTTATGATAAGGTAATCATTTTACAGTCTACAACATTGAAGATGTATAAAGATCACTCACACTTTTAGGTAGTTAAAATTTGAGCTTAATACTTTTAAAAATCCTATTTCTTAGTAGTATTGTAGTGAAGGCTATTAGCTATTTTTAAAGTATTAGTAAATCCTGATTTCTCTAGAGATACATTTTCAAATTTCCTTTTCAGGATAAACTATCCCTGATTGTTTACTTCTTCTCCTTAATTTTCAGATCTATGCTTATTGGCTATGGGGGAGATGCCATCCTGTCATGGTCTTTGTGTCAAAGTATATAAAGAACTCCACATTTTCAGGCTGTTATCTCTCAATCGCCACCATACTGAGTCTTTGGTAAGTAAGCTATGTTAGCTTCCAACAGCCTAACCTTTTCTAAGAAATGGTTCAGTTGTAAGGCCAGGTATTTCCATGAGCATTTAGTCCATTGTTATATTTCTTTTGCTGGGAAAACCCTGAGATAACTTTCTCTGGGAAAAATGCCTTGAAAGGGGATGTCCATTTGCTGTAAGACTTACCAAAAGCCTCCTGTTTTAGCACTAAACCTGTGGATTAGGTCAAACCCAGCATTTTCCAGGGAATGGGTACCCATTATGATCTAAGAAAAAATAACTTACACCCCCTCCAAAGACTTCCAAGGCCTTGCTAATAATATTCATCAATGGAAACCTGAGGAATATCTGTAGGGGTTCATTTAAAAGGCATTTGTTCAAAGAAGATATAACAGTAGATTGGGTTGAACTCATTGATCTGGGTGTAATTCCTAGAGATTTCAGATTTAATGAGTTAGCTTGTGCAGCTGAAGGTGACTCTGACTTCCTCGGCTGACTGACTAAAACTTGGACTTGGTGGTGGCCTACTAATGAGACGACAGGCCACAGCTTCCTCAGCATGATATGGAGGAGGGAATCCACAGGCTTAGGGAGATAAGAATGTTATACTAAATTTATCATGTGCAACTCACATATGGATCTCCACACCTCTGTTCCACAAGATGGCCCAAAGTTCATTCTTGTAATCAAGCCATTGAGAAATATATTAATGAACAGAATATTTGCATCTTTGAAATAGTCTGCGGTTGCCCTCACTGGGAGGCTAGGTATGACTGTCAGGGATGCTGCCACTGAGACAGGCTCCCTGATTTGATTATAAAATGCTGTGCTATGGGTTCTTCATGTTTCTTTCAATTAGGATTTAATAAGTCTTAGATCTGGATGCTCACATTTTTTGACAAATTTGGAAAAATTTTAGCCATTACTTCTTCAAATATTCTTTTCCGTTCCATATTCTCTCTCCTTTCCTTTGGGGACTACATTTGCATGTAGGAGGCTGCCTGTGCTGTTTGCACGGCTCAGTGACACTCTGCTGATTTCTTTTTTAGTCATTTTTCTCTCTGGGTTTCATTTTGAACAGTTTCTATTGACGTGTCTTTGAATTCACTAATGCTTTATTCTGCAGTGTCTGATCTGCACTTAATTCCATTCAGTGTATCTGCCATTTTAGACACTGTGTTTTTCAACTCTAGATGTTTGATGTGGGCCTTTTTCATACTATCATCTATTTTTTTCACTTACACACTTATGGTTTCCTCTACTTTCTTGAACTTGTGGTTATCATGCCCTTGACTTCTTAGTTCTATTATCTGTGTAATTCTGGATCCATTTTAATTGACTTTTCTTCATATATGGGTTATATTTTCCTTCTTCTTTGCATGCCGGTAATGTTTGATTGGATGCCAGCAAGTGCAACCTTTACATTTTTAGATGCTGCATGTTCTTGTATTTCTATATGTATTCTTGAGCTTTGTTTTAAGATGTAGTTAATTTACTTGGAAACAGTCTGAGCTTTTTAAGGCTTACATTTTGGGCTTGTTATGCAGAGCTAACAAAGTTCAGGACTGATATTTCCCCCACTACTAATCATGTGATAGATTTCTGAGTATTCTATGTGGCGTCCCATGCATCAGAAGGTTTTTTCATTCTGGTTGTGGTACCACCAACTATTTCTGGATCTAAAAGGGCCTTGAGGATAGTCCCACCTGCTCCATTTGAGTGTCTTTCCCCAATCTTGGGGGCTTCCACACACACATCTTGATTGCTGCTCAGTTGAAGAATACCTAAGTAAGCTTCAATATATTTACAGAATATTTTTGATAATATATAACAGAAATACCACTTACATTAAGTAGAAAAGTACTTGCTGGCTCATAAGAAGAATCTAGGGATAGAAGCTACTTGAAGACAGAGGATGCAGGAGCAAATTAGGTCATCTCTCCTGGGCTTGCTCTTGTTCCATCTATCTCTTGTCTCTGCATGATATGATTCTCTTTGCATGATATGGTATGATTTCTTACCTGAGATAGCTTCCTCCAGGCAGAAGGAAAAGGGACCCTAAGCAGTGGCAGCTAACGTCATTAAATTTCTAGCTCTTTTTCTAAGTTTATGTATCAAAACTCAGGGAAAACTTACTGGTCTGTTTGGGCTACATGTTCACTGAACCAAATATTACACATGCGAGATGTATTGTTCTGATAAGGCCCAGATTAGCCCTACTTAACACGTAGGATGTGTAACTTGTAAAAAAAATTTTCTTGCTAGAAGATGTGGAGGGAGGGATGTTGAATAAACAAAATAGCAATGAGCAATGCACCCAATTTCCTCATCTGTAAAGCACATAAACTAATCTAAAGTGTGACAGTGTACTGAGAACTTAGCACAGTGCCTGGCCTATGATAAAACACAGTTCTTTTGTTGTTATCAATAAACTGAGGTTGGCACCTTCAGGTTTCAGTAAATTTATTCACTAATCTTCAGTAATGAAGTTTCTCCTTTGTCCCTCTGTGTCAAGAGTGACTTAAATTCCTACCTATGGGCTTTAATTTTCAGGTAACTGGGTTCCTGATCATCTCCCATTGCAATTTCCCAGAACACCTGCCTCTGCCTTGTCTAGCAGAGACCTTGTATAAGCATCAAATTAGTAGCAGGAAACAGATGGTCCACTAGAGTTGAGTAACTTGGAGAGAGTTTAATAAAGGGATTATTAACAAAGGTGTTGGCAGGTTATAAGGAAATTATGAGGGGGTAGTGAGGTACTCTGGGCTAGGAGAAAGGACAAATGACAGAATGGTGACTAAAAATGAAGAAAAAAGACATCTGACAGGAGCAGGGATATTCAGCCAGTCTGTAGTGATCCCATGGAGAAGGAGCCAGTGAATAAATACCCTGACCTCTACAGCCTCCTGATCTCCTGTGTTTCCCACTAGGTAAAACAAACAAGATGCCAAAGGGCACAGGAATCTGTCATTCCAGTCCAAGGCCAGCCTGCTGCCTGGGGCACAGGGAGAAGAGCAGATTAGAGGGAAAAGTGGTAAACGTATCATGCCCACATGGTGGTCTTAGTTTGGATGGTTTTCTCTGAGTATGTGTAGCCCACCCATTTTACTCTGTTGGTTGATTTTCCAGTCCCTTTGGACTCATGATTTTGTCTCTACTCTCAGAATAATCTATTCCTGGTCATGATCACAGAACTTAAGTCTGTTTAGGATTTTCCTGGTCCTGAGGTAGGGACCTCTGAAAATCTATAATCTGGAATAGGATAAAAGACTGCCGGATACAGTCTGTATTTATGATGAGGAAAGGTCAGTTGCAAGGGCCTGGAAATTTGCAGTCTCATAACAGGAAGTTTTGTTCATTTGTTGTGAACCTTGTGTACATCCTCAATCAAGCCATTTCTTCAATGGGGCAGCTTTACAGGTGGACTGGAAAGAATTTGCTGTCAAGAAAGGAGAGCTGTCACTTTATGTGGACTCAAGTGGAAGGAAAAGACTGGGTTAGCTTTAAAGATCTGCCTCTCAGCATCTTCCACAGATACAAAATTCACCTCATTTTCCAAAGTCCTTAGAGAGGAAGCCAGGGATATAGGCATGGGCAGTAAAACACAGAAATACTAATGAAACAGAGGGAGATGAGGTAACAACAAGTTGCTGGAAAATACACAGATAAAAGTAAAGTCAAGGGGATGAGTGAAGTAATGACAAAATGGAAAGGCAGTAGTACCCTGGAAAGACAAACTTTCTGCTCAGGAATCACAGGGAATCCCACAATTACAGAGGAAGAGCAGGACCCAGCCCGGCTTTGGCTGTGGCCAGTGAAACAGAGGCCAAGCAGCTGTCCATTAACACAGTTAGAGGAGAATGCAGGCCTGGCCTGGGTGTCTGTTCTTTATTTTGAATCCCGCATGTTGCTCTCTGAAACACCTCGGAAGCAACTCAGTCAAGGCTAGCAAGGAAAAGAGGAAGCCTGGCTGTCTGGCAGGCCTGCATCGACCAAGAGTTTTGCTGAGCCATTTGAGATTGGTGGGTGATCTCAGACCATCTCAAGAGATGGTCCCTGGGGTGGTTTAAATATTTTGGATATATTACCTAATATTTAAAAAGGAAACTCATAACCTAAGTGCCCCGTGGCTTAAGTGCATGTTTATTTTCTCAGCCTTTGTCTTTCAGAGATCAGCACTCTGTTGCAGTGCTGCTATTGTAAGGATGGAAAAAATAGAACCGTTTTAATGTGCTGTTTGCATTTCCCGACAGTTAAAAAGCAGCCCATTATTAGCTGCAACACTGTTGTGACATCAGTGGTGACTCTGCTGCTCGGGTTTCAGCTCATGAAATATTTTCCTCCCTGATACAATTATCCTTCCTTTTTTTTTTTTTCCTTCTTTTATCACCTTTCATATTTCATCCTCATGCAAATGACTGGCTAAATGGCCATCCATGTTTCTAGTCTTTTCAAGAATGGGCTACCAAGATGCTAACACATATTCTGCTTGACCGAGTTTCAAAACTTTGGACCCCCAGGAGCCACTTTCTTACAGCGACCCCTGAATGGGCAAGGGAGCTGTCCTTGTTGTACTGAGGAGGTATAGGGGCATGGAGTGTCACATGGAGTAGGGCGAGCCTGGCACAATGGAGGGAGGGTCTCTGAGCTTTGTGCTGGTAGGGGTTGCTGGAGCCTGGCTGAGAGGGGGAGATTGCTCCATGATGGGGAGGCTAAGGGGCACTAGAGGGGCCACTGTGAAGTGTGGGAGACTGGTGAAGAGAAAGACATCTTCGAGGATGGGGACAGCAGAAGTGAGAGGAGGTGGGTTATATGCAAGGGGTCGATTTAATAAGTATACTGAGGACAACTGAATTCAGGATTCTCATTATTGAAAAAGAGAAATAAACATATAAAAAGAGAGAAAACTAAAACTTGATGTAAGAATTGAATTATAGATATTAGTATGATCTCATGGGTTTTTAAAACATGTAGATATAGTTGTATATACAAAATGTACCTACCTATATGAGTTTGTGATACTTTGTATCTTGCAACCTTTTTCTAAGTTTGGGGTTATTTCAAAATAAAACTAAAAAACAATGTTTATACGGGTATAATAGCACTATTTAAAGTAGAAGTATAAAACTACCAATATGATGTTGTTAAATGAATTAAATAAGACAATTCATATGGAGGATATAATATAGTCCCTGGCACACAGTAATCTTCTAGTAACTATTCTTATTATCTCCTGGGATAAAAACATACCATGAAAATTATTCTGTATCTTTTTTTTCCACTAAAAATATATCTTGGAAAGCTTTTCATAACAATTCATACCTTGTTTTTTAAAATTAATAAATCTAGCTTGTATTCTTTATTATATTACTGTTATAATTAGAAAAACAAAAAAGCAATAATTGTGGGAGGGGGGGATAATCTGCCTCAGTATGTCATCTGCTGATGACTCATAATTTAATTAATTCTCGTTGCTAATGGAAACCTTTGGTTGAACAGGCATAGCTGTATTTTAATAGCAGCTCTTGAGTGGAGAGTATAAGAAAAAAAATATCCAATACCACATCACTGGACACATAGATGTTCACACAAATTTTTCCTGCTTTTGTAAAGCTCAGAATGAAAAGCACTGGGTAATTAGAGAAGTTGTTAGAATTCATTCATTCAATCATTTCTTCAGTCCATTGACAAACCCCTATTTAAGAATTGCTGTGATCATTCACTGTTGGATGTGCTAGGAAGGCAGCATGAATTAAACAGGGCCCCTGCCCTCAAGGGGCTCTCTCCTTCTAGTGGAAGAAGGAAAATCACCCATTCGGTCTTACATGATACATTAGTTGGTGATAATTTAAACATGAGATCATTGTCTGTCTTTGTTACATTATATGTAGGGGTTTTTTCTTTTGTTAGGTGCAAGGGTGTTTATTCTAAGAGAAATGGAAAGTCATTGATGTTTTTAAGGCATGACTGATCCTTGTGTGTGTGTGTGTGTGTGTGTGTTTAGGAGATGGCTCTCCACAGGCTTAAAAATCTATTATTTGTGATGCTCTGAACACAGGGATTGATCTTTTAAAGGTACTCTGACTGCTGTGCAGGATATTCATATATTGTTGGTGGGATTACCTTAAGGTCTTTCTAGGCTTCTAGACTGATTTTTTTTTGCAACCTCAACCCATATCATGATAAATATATTTAAAAAGCATCTAGTATCTTGACTGAGGTGGTGGTTATGCAAGGTTACACATGTGGTAAAGATACACATACACAAACAAATGTATGTATAACTGTTGAAATCTGAATGAGTTCTATGGATTGTACCAGTGTCAGCCTCTTGGTTTTGATATCGTACTGTGGTTGTATAAGATGTTAACATTGGGGAGAGTACATTTCTTTGCAGCTTCCTCTAATCTATTACTATTTCAAAATAAAATTGTCCAAAAGTTTACATCATAAAATAAAAAGTACAAAAAATAAAAAAAATAAATAAATAAAAATAAACATGAGATCAATCCCTTCCCTTCAGGAAGAAAGCTAATATGGTAATTTTTAAAAATTCATGCCTTACTAATCATCTATAATAACTCTTAGTAATCTTTTGAGCCTGGGTTTCCAGATATCAAAAATGGAGATAATAATAATTATAAGGTTGCTGTAATCAAATATATTAAGTGCCCAGAATAAAGCCAGCCCTTTGGCAGATACGTGATAAACAGAAACCCCTAGTTGGTTTTACTTGTACAATTTGGGGTTCTTGTATTTGAGACTAAGAGACTAGGAGTGGGTTTGATTTACAGGGAAGCTGTTTTCTTCCCCAGGTTGGGTGTGTCACTGATGCGTCCCCAGACCTTACTAACTCGCTCCAATGCCATTAGGCACATTTTCTTTACTGAGCCATCATACCTTCCACCACAGGAAATGGGAAGTCCATTTTTCCACTGGGTTTTTCCCAGAAGGAATCCCAGGAAGCACTAATCCCAAGAGCCCGTCATAGGCTCTTGTCACGAACCTGGCAGCCCATACTTTGAACGGTCACTTAGCACTGCCCTGTAGTTGGGCCCAGCTGACTTCTCAGAGGCCAAAGATCACACTAACCTCTTGAAAGTGCATCTAATTCCAAACATGGCCTTGCCAAATATGCCGAACCTTTGGGTCTTTATCCTGAAAACACCAAGGAAACAAAGTTTATAAGGGAATGAGCTGGCTTCACTTATATTTAAAAAAAAAAAATTTCCTTGGGTTGCTCTGTAAAGAATGGAGAATAAAACTCAAGAGAAGAAGGAGGAGAATGAGGTTGCTCCTCTGTGACCCAAAAGGGCAGAGAAGAAAGGGAAACAGCACAGGTTTGAGATCTGGCCATTTTGGAGGCAGAATTGATAGTACTGTTGATGGATTTGTTGTAGGAGTGGGAAGGAGTAGGGAAGTTGCCAGCTTGAACATTTGGATGGTTTTATATGGCTGTGCCACTTATTGAAAGTGGGAAAAACCAAGATGTCTAATAAAAACTTGACTAAGTGCTAAAGAAATCTCAGATTGGGTGCTTGACATTGCAGGGACCAATAAGTAAACTTGGGGCTTACAACTGGCCCAGAATAAACGTCAGTGTCCCAGGCTACCCTTGGAGGCTTCTGCATGGCCAGAACCAGCTCAAATACACCAATAAATAGTCCAGACCTCAGTGAAACTTAGACCCATGCCTAAGCCATCAGTCCCCTTGGGGAAAAGCAGTCTCTCTCCTCTCCTATTCTGATGTATGTTCATTTCCATTTCAGGATGACTAAGGATGGGAAAAATCATCCTGTACATGGAGGATGGCCTCAGCTACACTGTCCAGCTAAAACAATCAGCAAAAGGCTTCAAAGTACATTTTACAAAATCTAAGCTCTCCAGTTTAAGACTATAGTAAATGGAGGGTAGTCCAGGTTATGAACACTTTATGGCCAGAAAAAGTGCTCTGGAGCACAGTCCAGTTAAAAATGCCCGTAATTCCCATTATAAAGCAGAACATTTTGCATCTCACAAACTGTAGTGTCTGTATGCAGACTTATGGAAACCTCACTGCCTTCTCCAAGAATAAGAGCGAGGTACTTGCTTCACATTTTTGCAATAGAAGGGACCACTTACATAAATTAAAAAAAATAACAACTTACAAAAAAAAATCAGTCGTTTGCATAAACAAAGCTAACAAATCTCCAGTGGACGTCCTACCACATGTACCTGAGGGCGGTGAGGAAGCCTTTCTATGGAACAAGCTTCTCATTTTCATTTAATATTTGCATTTGTCAGATATAAAGGTCTTAATCGGGCTTCCCAGGGGAATTTCAAGATGGCAGAGAAAACAGGGAAAACCACTAGACAATTCAGGTATGACCTAAATCAAATCCCTTATGATTATACAGTGGAAGTGACAAATAGATTCAAGGGATTAGATCTGATAGACAGAGTGCCTGAAGAACTATGGATGGAGGTTCATGACAATGTACAAGAGGCAGTGATCAAGACCATCTCCAAGAAAAAGAAATGCAAAAAGGCAAAATGGTAGTCCGAGGAGGCCTTACAAATAGCTGAGAAAAGAAAAGACGTGAAAGGCAAAGGAGAAAAGGAAAGACATACCCATTTGAATGCAGAGTTCCAAAGAATAGCAAGGAGGGATAAGAAAGCCTTCCTCAGTGATCATTGCAAAGTAATAGAAGAACACAATAGAATGGGAATGACCAGAGATCTGATCTGTTCAAGAAAATTAGAGTTACCAAGGGAACATTTCATGCAAAGATGGGCACAATAAAGGACAGAAATGGTATGGACCTAACAGAAACAGAAGATATTAAGAAGAGGTGGAAAGAATATACAACAGAACTATACAAAAAAGATCTCATGACCCAGATAACGATGATGGTGTGCTCACTCACCTAGATCCAGACATCCTGGAATATAAAGTCAAGTGGGCTTTAAGAAGCATCACTATCGACAAAGCTAGTGGAGGTGATGGAATTCCAATTGAGCAATTTCAAGTCCTAAAAGATGATGCTGTGAAAGTGCTGCACTCAATATGCCAGTAAATTTGGAAAAGTCAACAGTGGCCACAGGACTGGAAAAGGTCAGTTTTCATTCCAATCCCAAAGAAAGGCAATGCCAGAGAATGCTCAAACTACCGCACAATTGCACTCATCTCACACGCTAGTAAAGTAATGCTCAGAATTCTCCAAGCCAGGCTTCGACAGTACGTAAACCATGAACTTCCAGATGTTCAAGCTGGTTTTAGAAAAGGCAGAGGAACCAGAGATCAAATTGCCAACATCCGTTGGATCATTGAAAAAGCAAGAGAGTTCCAGAAAAACATGTACTTGTGCTTTATTGACTATGCCAAAGTCTTTGACTGTGAGGATGACGACAAACTGTGGAAAACTCTTCAAGAGATGGGAATACCAGACCACCTGACCTGCCTTCTGAGAAGTCTGTATGCAGGTCAGGAAGCAACAGTTATAACTGGACATGGAACAATAGACTGACTCCAAATAGGGAAAGGAGTTACATCAAGGCTGTATACTGTCACCCTGCTTATTTAACGTATATGTAGAGTACATCATGTGAAATGCTATGCTGGATGAAGCACAAGCTGGAATCAAGATTGCTGAGAGAATATGAATTACCTCAGATATGCAGATGACACCACCTTTATGGCAGAAACTGAAGAACTAAAGAGTCTCTTGATGAAAGCGAAAGGGGAGAGTGAAAAAGTTGGCTTTAAGCTCAATATTCAGAAAATGAAGATCATGGCATATGTTCCCATCACTTCATGGCAAATAAATGGAGAAACAATGGAAACAATTACAGACTTTATTTTGGGGGGGGGGGCTCCAAAATCACTGCAGATGGTGACTGCAGCCATGAAATTAAAAGACACTTGCTCCTTGGAAGAAAAGTTATGGTCAACCCAGACAGCATATTAAAAAGCAGAGACATTACTTTGCCAACAAAGGTCCATCTAATCAAGGCTATGGTTTTTGCAGTAGTCATTTATGGATGTGAGAGTTGGACTATAAAGAAAGCTGAGTGCCAAAGAATTGATGCTTTTGAATTGTGGTGTTGGAGAAGACTCTTGAGAGTCCCTTGGACTGCAAGGAGATCCAACCAGTCCACCCTGAAGGAGATCAGTTTTGAATAATCATTGGAAGGACTGATGCTGAAGCTGAAACTCCAATACTTTGACTACCTGATTTGAAGAACCAACTCATTTGAAAAGACCCTAATGCTGGGAAAGACTGAAGGCAGAATGAGAAGGGGACGACAGAGGATAAGATGGTGGATGGCATCACCGACCTGATGGATATGAGTCTGAATAAGCTCTGGGAGTTGGTGATGGACAGGGATGCCTGGTGTGCTGCAGTCCATGGGATCACAAAGAGTAGGACATGACTGAGCGACTAAACTGAACTGAACTGAACTGAGGTTGTGCTAGTGGTAAAGAATCACCTGCAATGCAGGAGATGTAATGAGACTCTAGTTGGATCCCTGGGTCAGGAAGATCCCCTGGAGGAAGGCACGTCAACCCATTCCAGTATTCTCGTCTGGAGAATCCCTTGGACAGAGGAGCCTGGTGGGTTGCAAAGTGCTGGGCATGATTAAAGCAGCTTAACACACACACACACACAGGGTGTTAATAAAAAATAACACTAGATTTTCTTTTCAGAGAACTACTAATGAACAGCTTCAAAAGTTACCTTTAAAAAAAAAAAGGTACCTTTAAGACTGGATAGGGGGTAGGTAGACATCCTTAGAGGAACGATTTAAGTGTCAAAATAAGCCATCAGCTCAACTCAGATATAGTGAGGGGAGTCCTCACTCTTTTGTCCCCTATTGCCCTGCTTTTGTCTCCTCCCTAACTTCGAGGTGCCCATTCATTTCTTTCTCTGAGGCTGGCATCAGCTCCACGTTGCCAGCTTCTCTGGCCTCAGCGGTCGTAAATAATATCTCACAACATCTGTTCAACCCTTTCTGTACACTGGTAGGCAATGTGACAAGCACTTTACACACATACTCTGATCACCTTGTATCAATTCTGTGAAGCAGTGATATAGATCATTATATTCATTTATACGCAGAAAACACCAACCATGAGATGAAGCCCTTTGCCTGATGTGACAGAAGTCAGGTTTTTGCGACTTCAAAGCCCAAGCTCTTTCCTCTTTGCATTCGGCCCCTTGTTCTTTTTCCTTGTTTCTCCTGGCTGGTGCTTCCAGTTAGCAGCCTCTCCATTCATCTAATTTCCCCGCAACAGATTGATCTTACCCAGCTCTCCGATGCCCTGAGGGTTCCCTGGCAACCACCAGGCCCTAAGGTTCTCAGCTAACCGGTCTTGCTACTCTCTGCCGCCCCCTGCTGGCAAACCTTAACAGATTAATTCCTTGGCCAACACATTTGCCAAGAATAGCATGACTTTTTCTTCTTATTTCCCTTTCTGTGACTCAGACGCTCATGTATTACTGTTTAAATTAAGAAAAACAATGATAAACTGTCAAGACCAAGATCTAAGAATACATTTAAGGTCTCAAACATTGGACTAAAGACAAAGTAAATTTAACCTGTATTGGATACATGGATCCTCAAGAAAAGTTAATGGGAAGTAAGAACATCGGGGTGCTGCAGTCCAAGCGGTCGCAAAGAGTCAGATGTGACATAGCAACTGCACAACAACAAAAGCAAAAGAATATTTCAAATCCAAAATCTTTTGAGACTTTTCCTAAAGATGAGAAATTATGATTTTATGATTTTTTCCTGAAGATGAGAAATTTAGATTTTTTTAAAAAAGGCTTTATATACCCCAATAAAAAACAAAGAAACAAAAGACTATATCTTTCACATGATTTCCTGCTTTTGCAGTAGTTCCCCTTATTTTCAGGGAAAACCGTTTCTCAGTGAAAGCCTGGAAACTTTTATATCAATATCCTATATTTTTTTCACATACATGCATATCTATGATAAAGTTTACTTTGTAAATTAGACACAGTGCGAGATTAACAACAACAATAATAAAATAGAGCAATTAAAACTACTGTAATAAAAGCTAACTGAATGTGGTCTCTCTCTCAAAATATCTTGTACAAACTTAATGCCTTTTCCAAATTAACTGCCCACTGACCAGGCACTGTGGTGATAAATTTTGCAGTTTGAGGTACAGAAAAACAAAACCAGAAGAAGTTTCTTTTTCCTTCTTCACAATTTCAAAGAGAGAGGATTCCGTCTTACCGTAGGCCTCAGCATTCGATAGATTCACTTTCCTCAAGTTGAGCACTTTCACCTTTTCACTTCAAGGAAGCACTTTATAGCTTCCCTTTGGCATAACTTAATTGCCACAATGGTGTCATTATTAAGTACAGTAAGGGTTACCTGGACCCAGGCTCTGCAAACCATCATGCCAACAACTGATATGTGGGCAAAGGAAAGATTCAAGTCGGCTGCGGGACATCGCGAGATTTCATCATGCTACTCAGAATGGCCTGCAGCTTAAAACTTGCTAATTATTTATTTCTGGAATTTTCCTCATTATTTTCAGGCTGCAGTTGACTTTGAGTAACAAACTATAGGAAGCAGAACCTTGGATAAGAGAGGATGATTTTACATATGTCTGTTTATGAAAATTGCCAAAGTGTTTCAGGAAAGCCAGTATTAAAGTGTAAATTTACTGTTTTGAGAAGATCATTACTTCTTCAGCTTAATAGAAATAAGCCAGTATGAGATTAGTAGTTATCTTTTGAAATGTTAAATTACTTGTTTGATTCTGTTGTGTGCCACGCATGCAGTAAGTGTTTGGTCAATGTTTGATGAATTATAAATAGTACCTAAATAGTTTTTACAAATTCTGGAGAAGTGGAAAGGAATGTTATTTGACTTGGGTTAGCACTGGAATTTCTGCTAAATGCACAGTTGTTTGAAAGTTCTACTCAGTAAAATACGGTACTAGTACAATGAAGTAGTGGGTATCCTCTTTCCCCAAAGTTAATGACTTTCTCAAGCATTTGGCTTTCTTACCATAGGATTAGTTCCATTATTTCTAGGCCAGTCAATAGGCACAATTCCAAGATTAAGAGCAATTTGGATCACTATTCTCCTTTCATCACATATTCATTATTCTCTGTTTGAATAAGACCTGTAATCAGTGTTATTTACCAATCTTTATGGTGAAACTTTAAACCACTGATTATTTCTGTCTTTGCAGGTATTAAACACCATTTCAAATATCCTTTCAATAAATTTGTAGTAGCTAATGAGGTCCATTTTTCCAGATTTTTCAGTCCACTGAAGGCACACTGAAACCCTGAGAGTTTTTAAAAAGTATGTGTTGTTTAATTGGTGGCAGCTGTTCCTTAGAATGCTACCTAAGTACATAAGTGTTTTTATCCCCCTTTTAATAGCTTTTTTAAAAAAATCACAGTTTAAGTTATCCTTGATATATATATATGGAGCACATATAAAGGTCCCCTGAAGTTCTTTGATACCAAAAATTTTAAATACTATAAGTCTAATATATGCAAGAAATTATAGGATAGTACTCTTTAATTTTGGATTTAATTACTAAAATTTAAAAATGTATATTCTTTAGGTACTCAGATTTCTTCAAGAGAAGGTATTATTGTAGTTAATTCTAAAGCATATACATCTGTGTTACTTGAATGCAGCATTTTTCTGCTTTGTCCTTGAATTCTTTCCAAAAAATTGGATAGATACAATAATCGCAGATAGGCTTAAAAGTCACTATGAATCCAGTGTATACCCGCTAACGTTTTACAGGAGAAATTTTGAAAAGAAACACACAGACATCTAATGTTCAAAATAACCAGATCCAAATATAATGATTTTACAGTTGAAGGATTGCCAAGATGTACATTTTCTGAGTGTGGTTTTCCTGAGAGTCTGTATGCAGATGAAATATGGCTTTTAAGAACATAATCTTCATGGATCAGGTCTTTCTTGTCATAGCACTGGACTGACTTTCACGTCAAGGTCAAAGTCCTTTCTGCAGATCTAATTTTAGGTTTTCCATTTCTCACCAGGACGCTGCAGGTTTTGAGTTAGTGCGACACAGACTGCATTCATTGTGCTGTAGAAAGAGGAGGGAAGCCTCCTCTCTGCGGTTTCCCCTGCTTCTGTCCAGAGACTCCCTGCTACGATCTCATTGGCCGCCCCCTGTGGTCACCTCACCCCATTAAGCCGGGTGGTCTCTGAGATGGCGAAGGCATACTCAGGGCTCTCCCTCCTTTTGTCTCTTTTGGATTTTCTGAGACAGTGGTGAACTTATGTTATCATTATTAATCAAAAATTGCCTAGATCTTCAAACTGTAAACCTGAAGGAAAAGTACTGAGGTCAAAGTGATTTCATTCAGATTGAGATAGAAGAGACCAGGGAACGAGGGCATGAAGACAGAAAATGTTAAATGTCATTCATTTACTTTTAGTAGTATATACAGAGCACATAGAAGTCTGCAACAACAACAAAATCAAGGAATTTCCATTTCATTTTATGGCCTTTCACTGAGAGAGACAGAGGAATGAGGATAAAAGGGCCAAGGAGAAAGCCAAGCAAGCAACTTTCATGTTAGCAAAATCTCCAGTAAGAAAATATCTAATATAATAAGCATGTATTTTTTTTTCTAAAAAGGAATCACTTGTTTTTTAAAAAGGAATATTTTCTATATTTATTATAAGCAGTACTTTGATTTTATAAAAAGTTTAGAAGCATATATATCCATAAAATATTTTTGCCTTCATTTTCAGTGAGGAAAGATTTAAATATCCACTTCTGGATGTTGGAAGACTTTTTGCATCCTCTCCAAGTGCCCCATAAAATGTTATTTTCATTGCATAGCAGCCCCATCTGGTGGTTATTTGTGAACTTTCCACTAAAGATACGTTGCATTTTCTCAGTTATGGGCATAAGTGGGATCCTTGCTTTTAATTTTCTCTGTAGGCTGGATGAAGTTAAGCAGGGAAGAAGAAAAAGCATGCATCAATTCAGTTTAAAAGGCCACAGGCTGGAGACGGGACTACATGGTAGGGATTCAGTAAATAAGTGCTGAATTAGTGTTGGGTGAAGTGCGAGTTGTGTTCAAAGCTGAGAGGGAGGGTAATAAGATCCCTCAGAGAGAACACCATCATTTCCCTCCTTAATCTGCGAAGGCATTTGACCCTGTACCTGTCTGTTTCGTTAGACTGGGGAGGCTTTCTTATTCATCTCTGTTTCCTTGTTTCAACACAAGGCTTTGCAATGCTAGGTCCTGCCCTGGCAAGGTCTCTGGTTTCAGGGGGCTGAAACAACTGAAACTAGCTTCCTAAGGACTGGAAGGTAACCAAACGGCCAGAGGGACAGAAGAGGCGGTTGGCTCAGGAGGAGCTGAAGCAGGGATTGGAATGCCAGCAGGACTCTTTCTTCTTCCAGTGTCTCTGAGTATCCTTGCTGGATTGCCTCATTTTCTTCTCTGGTTCTTAATGGGCTCTTTGCTGCTTCCAGGTTCACGGCGCCACAGCTCTCCAACGGGCGGCAAAGGGCAGTCAAGAAGACTAGTTCTTTTTCCTGAGAAGGAGAAGGGTGCTTGCCTATCGGTCTCCTAGGCACTTCTGTGTCTGGACAAACACAGCTCTTAGCAGCGGTAAAGGGAGCTGTGAAGGGTGAACAGCAAATGAGCTCACACATGGGAAGGCAAGTTTTCTGCCGCTTGTTTATAGAGAAACCAAGCCCAGGGGTCTTATTTTACGTTGCTTACATAGGAAAGTCATAGACTGGGGCTTCCCTAGAGACTGTCTTCTGTAGCCACTGTCTGCTCCAAATAGTTCCAGGAGCCACCTCTTACTGCGCAGCCGGCAGGAGTGTGCTTCTACGGGGTCCCTGATGGGGAAGAACTGAGCTATTTAGGAACGAACTGCCCACCTACTGTTAAGTAATGTTCTGTCTCTAACGCAGTCTCTCCATGGAGGAAAATGTGTTGTGCACTTGGCTGCAGCCTTTACTACGCATCTGCTTGTCAAGCCTGAACTGCAGCTCTGAGGGCCCAGCTTCCAAACAGCAAGTGATTTCTGAAGCCAATGCGGGCTTTAGGAGGTAGACCACAGCTGGGGAAGCGTCAGGGTAACAGCTAGTCTACTACGAGGGTCTGGTGGAATCAGTTAGGAAAGTTAAGCAGGGGAGCCCATCAGTGGCGTGATTGTGTCTTCTAGAACAATCCCATCTAGCAATCCTCCCTAGAGGTATTCCAACAGCGGTGGACCCGGGAGCGGTGGCTTAAGCTGGAAGGTAGTAAAGTTTAGTTATGGGCGTCCCACAATCCAAGCTAAAGCCACAGTTTCCTGAACAGTTTTCCAACAGCACTCCCTCTCTTATTAAAAGTACAGTTAATCTGGACCTTTCCTCCCCCTTAATGTCAGAAAAGAAATGTGTTTCTGATAATAAATGCTTCCTTTGCTGCATAGCTCTATTTCATCAGGGCTGTAGTTGGCAAATCGCTGCTGCATAGTATAAACTAAGTAATGAAACATAAGATATGGGCCTTGTATAATTCGCTACTGGTGCACACAGTTATTCTCTATTATCAAAACACAGAAGCAAGCCCCCACCCCAAGCAGGATCAGATCAAATTCTATCACACCTTTCACCCCAACACAACAAAACAGCCAAGCCCTTGAGTTTTCTAGGGAAATTTGGTTACCAGGTAACTGCTGGGCCACAGATTCTTTTGAAAATTATTCTTATATTCCAAAAGAATTATTGGATTATATGGTAATGGAGTGGGTTTCCCTAGAGGCTCAGCGGTAAAGAATCTACCTGCAGTGCAGAATCTGGAGGAGACACAGGTTCAGTCCCTGGGTCCAGAAGATCCCCTAGAGGAGGGCATGGCAACCCACTCCAGTATTCTTGCCTGGAGAATACCATGGACAGAGGAGCCTAGAGGGCTACAGTCAATAGGGTCGAAAAGAATTGGACATGACTGAAGTGACTTAGCATGCATGCATGCGTGGTGATAGAGTATCTTGGAATGCTTAGCCAAATTGATTTGCAGGAGGCAGGAAGCCCAGTCTGGCAACAGGATGGATAGCAAAATTTTGCATATCCCTATCCCATAAGGAATCTTTGAGCATCATTTAATTTACCTTGATTATGGTCATTAGAAAAAAACTAACAATTTTTTTAAAAAGAGATCCATTTTTTAAAATGAGAATTGAGAAAAGATTTTTTTCAGGCTTTCCATTAAGATTCTCTCTTAGTGTCCTTGGTATTTACTGAGTAACTGGTAGGTTTGTGTAGAAGTTGATAGGAGATCTATGTAAGCAAAAAATATTCTTATAAACCAGATAGTGCTGTGGACTTTTACACTGTTGGTGTATTTCTGCTACTTCATTTTTCCAAACTGAGTTTGACAAACAAATACTGTGGGTCTAGGTCTTGATTACCCAAGCCCTCTTCCTGTGGAATTTGAACTTGAGATTAGCTCAGGCATCTTTGCTGATTGCTGGCCTTCATCTCTAACCCTGGAGCAAGACCAAAGATTCCTCAATAATTAAGTGTTGAGATGGTCCCCTTCCCTCCTCACCTCACAAGCTCAGTCAGGTGGTTGATATTTCAGGCGTAAGTCCAATCCTCTTCAATTTTCTCCTCGGCACAAAAAGGAGAGCCAACGAAGAGTGACTAGACTTTGTAACTGCTCATTATGGGGCCATTCATTACACTTTTTGTGTGCAGTATGTTAATAAGCCAAGAGACCATGGCAGAGAGTCCATAACTAATCTACTGTTATAAATAAGAGTAATCGCAATGTTACCAGTATATTCTACGGACATAATGTGCTGCTGGCTAAGTGTGACATTTTGAATAAACTTTATTCTTGAGGTATTTAAAAAAACATAAAGGCAATAAATGAAATATGGAACACAACATTAGTTGACACAGCAATTCCTGCCTCCCAAGACCCTGCTAAATAACCAGAGTTTAAATCTTCATCGTGAAATATACAGCTCTTCTAAGATTTTAAGTGAGTTGTAAAACTTTTATGTACTATGCCCTAACTTTATTTTTAAAATATTCTCCACTTTTATAGTAAAGGTGACCCAGAAGTACCTTATGAATAATAGAACAACATATTTAAGCTATTAAATTCACCTCTCTAGACAATACATAAGCTTTCCTGGTACTCACATCTTTCCTGGATGGAACCAGGAATTGGAAAATATCGTGAATTGTCCATTTACCAAAAACATACTGGTTTTAACTCCAGAAATGACTGAATTGTACTTCAAATGGGAAAACTTAAAATTTCTGCCATCTAGTTGAAACAAGAATTCAAAACCTAACACCATTTATTATAGGAACTTAGAGAAAGTCAAATATTTGTATACCTGAGTGTTGAAATAGTGAAAAGTTCATACCCCCACACCTGGTTTAGAGTTGTTTTTTTTGGACATACAAAAGCTGACTTAGGCCTGTGGGATGAGTTTCTTCCCATATACCGAGAACTCATTTTAAGTCCAAAAACTAATTAAGGTACTCAAGCACTTTTTATTTATTGCCTGTCTCATCACTGAGTTATGGTTCTCTGATTATATCAAGCTCCCATATGTCTCTTAGTGAAGGACAATTTATTTTCTACCTTTGTTTCTTCTTTTTAAGCTTACATTCTTTGAAAATAGTTGTAGTCTAACACACACACACACACACACACACATAAAGTACATACACACACATTATGGCCTTCAGCTTAACCACAATATGTTCAACCTTGTTTGAATATGACAATAGTGTTCAAAAAATGAGAAACCGTTTCATCTATTTATTTCTTCTCTTTCGCCCTGAAGTCACCTATAATAAATAGACTGTATCCTAATCGATAAAAGGCACTTAGTAAACAGTTTCTTTTATGTGGTGCCATATTAAGTAGTCTAAGTCACAGACTAAAAGTTCTACTTTCTATGACCTCTCAGAAAATATCTACTTCCAGAAACATTTAGTAACAATGCGACTGTTTACTGAATTCAGAGGTCTTGTTACAACTAATAGTCTCTGTGTCAGTATTTATGGAGGGCAGGGCATGTGGCAATGTGTCTTTTTTCCCCCAGTAGAGCATCAGTTTCTTTATATCTGTGTTCAGTCACTCTTCCCTTGTCTTTTCTGTCTTAACTTCTGGCCTCAATTCTCTTGTTAAGGGCAGAAGCCAAGTGGGGATCCAGACAGCTGAGTTTAGCGGCTGCAAGTACGGAAGATTTGGATTTGGTTGTTTTCCCTGTGGCTTTGGGGATAGCACACGGCTTAGTCTCTCTGGAAAGCAGGTGGGCACTGCAGACAAATGCCCTTTTACTTCAGGCAATGTTAAGTGAACAGGAAGTCTATAGTGGGTACAGTTTTAGCGGGAGGAAAAAAGGAAATCCTCTCTCTTTTGTCAATAGACTCTTCCATTCCTGTATCACTCACTGGAGGACTCAGAGATAGAAAATCAGAGAAGAGTAGCAAAGACAAGGAAGAGGCAAGTAGGTGGGATGAGGGGGTGGAGAGAGGAGCTACTGGAGAGAAGCCAGGACCTGGCTCAGGGAGGGAGCTGGGATCTGGCAGCCTCAAAGGTCCTGGCTGGTTGATGGGGACTGTGGGGGATGCTCTTGGGCCTCCTTCCTGGAGCCACTTTAGGCCTCACCCCTTGGTTCACAGGACGGCTCTAATGTCTTCTGTCAAAAATTTGAAAACAGTCAAAACATTTTCCTTTAAAAAAAAACTGTTGAAAAAGCTCTTCAACAATGGCCTGTGCTGGGTATTTCTCAACAATTTAAAATCCTCCCAAGTGGAAAGAAATCAAATCCTTTAAGACACAAATACACACACCTACCTACAGAAATTCTTTCTTACAAATAAAATGCATACTTCATTTTACAAATATCCTTGTCATGTAACTATTTCTAAAACTATTTCAAAGGGCTAGCATTAAGGAGCTTATTGGAGTGATGGATCTGTATTCTGAAGGTGGTTATCCGAATCTACACAGATATTAACATTCATAGAACTGTATACTCATAGAAGTCAATGTCACTGATTATAATTTTTATTTTGTATTTGGCCATGCTATGTGGCCTGTGGGATCTTAGTTCCCCACCCCAGGATTGAATCGGGTCCCCAACAGTGGAAGCTCAGACCTACCCACTGGACCAACAGAGAATTCTCTATAGTTTTTAAAAGTGAAATAAAATACATTTTACTGACATGAGAAATAAAAAGCCCAACTCCCTTGTAAGTTGTCTCTCCTCTGTGATAAAGCTAAGATGGCTGTTCAGAGGAAAATAGATTCACTTGAAATGTCTAGGCTCTTTGAAACATTAATGCATCCAGTTTAGACAAAACTTGTTGAACCCTTGCTGTGGAATTTTCAAAAGTCACTTTCTTTGAGGAATGTGTGTTTTGTTTTCCCCTCTGGGTATTCAAATAGATTTAGATTCAGGAAGTCTGTGCCCTGCTGACACTGCGCCTCACTCTCCTTGAACCTCAGTGGTCCTCCTTTCCAACAAAGGAAAAACAGAGGGTAAGGTCTGTATTTCAGCAAAAAAGTCTTACAATAATCATCTCTAGAAAGGATTTTTATCTGTTCTGAACATAATTGAAATAAGGTTAAATCAGATCATTATTATTTCTTATAATTAGAAAATATATTGATCTCCAAAGAGTCATGGGATCTGTATACATTTACTTACAAAAGGGTCCTCACGATCCGATAAGTGGAAGTCACATCATAAGTCACTAAGTTATTTTTTTCAAATAGAGTTAATGAAGTGAAAAGGGACGACCTTTCCTAGATCAGTGGCTTCTAAATCTTTTTGACCACCACCATGTGAAGATAGGTATATTTTGCATCTTTATATATATACATACTGATATTTCATGAAGATAAAATGCAAATTCCAGAATCCATCCTGGGATGTTCTAATCCTTAGGTCTTATGATAGGGAAACCCTAAACCTGGCATCTAAATATCTTCCTCAAAGATGCTGATGAATGTATCCCCTTGGAGCACATTTTGAAGAACATAAGAGTAATATCACATTGGGTTTGAGTAAAACAAAGACCTGGGCCCCCAGGAAGTTGTTTCCCCTCTTGCCCAAAACACAGTTTAAGGACTCACAAGTCTTCCTTCAACTAACCCATTGAAGCCACTTAGAACAGCTGTCTTTCCCAAAACTGTCAGGAAATCTCCACAAGTTGACCTGCAGAGGAGCAGGATTGGGATGTGAACTGCATGGGGAAAGATTTTGTTAGAAATCGTTTAATTTAATTATCAGTAGGGCCCCAACCTTGGGAAAACCCAGCAGAAGTCTAAGTGGCAGATTTCACAGTGGCCACGAGGTGGCGATCTTCTGCATCTATTTGAAATGGTCTGCTGTTATCCAGTTTTAGCTTACTTTCAATATTAAACACGTCATTAATTTTAAAAGTGTGTATTAATTTTAAAAGGATGCAAGTAGATATGATTTAACAGGTGATACTTCAAACTTGCATTTAACTCAAATACTGACATGCTCTAGATGGAGGAATTTAGTGAGATTTCCACATCAGACCCCAGAAAAAAAGATAAAAATCTGTTTGAGAAAAGGCTGTGGTCCTTGCAAAATGAAAAATGTCACTCAAAGAAAGTGTCTTAAAAGCTTTCTGGGAAGCTGGTTTTCTTGAGAAGTAGCAGATGCACTTTGGTCATTAAAAAATAAAAAAGCATCATCTGGTAAAACTTCCTTTTCACTGGTCTGTAGTCAAGATCAGAAAATGAAAGAGAGGGAGTGGGGGAAGAGAGAGAGAGGAAGAGAGGAAGGGAAGAAGGGAAGAAAAGAAGGAAGGAAGGAAGAAAGAAGAAAAAAAGCTCTGGGTAAACATACTAACACCGGAAAATAAGAGCCAAGCTGAATCAAAAATGAGAGCCCAACTGTGGCATGGCTTGTGTGGGCCTGAACCTTTCTCCCAGCCATCCTGCTGAGTTCCCCAGGAGGAGCAGCCGCAGATGAGGAAGCCGGTGGGCTGAAAGCAGAGAGAGGAGGTCTTGGGATCACCACAGCTCAGCCTCAAGCTGTGCAGCACAGCCTCGGGACCTTGTCACTGCCAAGGTCATTGTGAGCCTGGGATCCCAGGGACAGGGAGGCTAGCAATTGGGCCTACAGTGAAGTCAGGGCACCATTCCACAGGGACAGGCTGCAAACGACCGTCAGAACCCCAGGCCAGCAGAGAGTGCGGGGGCAGCCCTGCTGTTCGCGTAGTGGTCTTTGGGCTGTACGCGCACACGTCTGTACACAACGGGCTTCATCTGTCCTAGTCAAAGTGTCGGTCTCTCAGTCGTGTCTGACTCTGCGGCCCCATGGGCTGTAGCCCACCAGGCTCCTCTGTCCATGGAATCCTTCAGGCAAGAATACTGGAGTGGGCTGCCATGCCCTTCTCCAGGGGATCTTCCATATTGAGTGCAGGAGCAGTCGCAGGCCAGAACCTCACACTGAGAGCACACAATTCAGTGACCGAACAATGTGTTGGAGGAGGGTAGTAGGAGGGGGCCGTAGAGAGGTTCAAATCATATCCTCACTCTCTAAGGGCACATGGGAAAGCTGGCTTCACGTCCTGCTCCTGCTTCTCCCTGTTTCTTTCATTGTGCCCTTGGTCAGGATAGGAAATGGTAGGAGAAAGAAAACTCTTTCCAAGAGGAAGGGCTGAGAAGACTGTTGTCTTAGAAGTTTGCAGAGTGCAGGAAAGAAAGAAAACCTTTCTCTTTTCTCTTATTCCCCCAGGGTGGGGCCTGGGGAAAGCCGCAAGGTCCTGCTTGTTTTTGAGGGACAGCCATCCTTTGGTTCAGGGGAAATCAGACAAGAGAAGATAGTGGTTGTCTGCAGAGAGGATAGCAGTTCTCTACACAGATCTAGTGTGTCTCCAGGACTGTAGCCCAGGAGAACCTTCCCGCGCTGCTAGGCAGCTGGAGAAGATGCTCACATGGCTGAGGAGAGGGGATACCTAAGAGACACCCCCTGCCTTGGTAAGACCCTCTTCTATCACATTATCCATGGATCCAGGGAGATGAGCTACTCAATGCTATGCACACAGAAAGAACGTATTTGCCGAGCAGAAATGGAGATGCAGACAAAAGACTTGTGGACACAGTTGGGGAAGGAAAGGGAGGGATGAACTGAAAGATTAACATCGGAACATATACATTACCATATGTAACACAGATAGTCAGTGAGAATTTGCTGTATGATGCAGGGAGCTCAAATTAGGTACTCTGTGACAACCTAGAGGGATGGGGTGGGAGGTGGGAGGTGGGAGGGAGGTTCAAGAAGGAGGGGACATACGTATACCTACGTATGATTCACGTTGATGTACGGCAGAAACCAACACAATACTGTAAAGCAATTATCCACCGATTAAAAATTAAAATGGAAAAAATCTTTCCAACTCTTGTGAGACCACTGGGCCATATTTAAAGTAAAATACAATAGGTGATATAAAGGCAAGCAGTTCATTTAATGGCCTTTAAATGAAAACCTTATCCCACACGCAGTATGAGAAATGCCTTGTCTTTGGGGTACATGTCTCACTGGCCTGGGCTGATTGACTTACACTCAGGCAGTCAGCTCAGAGGCAGAAATGGAGAAACGTAGAGGATGTTAATTATAAGAAGCAATTTTTTGGGGTCTTTGTTGGTTTTTACCTGGTGTGGCAGACTTCATGTTTGAGGATGAAGTTTCTGATCCACAATATGGGGGTGGTGGTGGTGTTCAGAGTGATTTTCTGATGAATGGGAGTGGATTTGCATGAAATTGTTCACAATGTCCCCTTTAGTCTCTGCATATCCATCAGTATTGTACAGGCAGGGTGTGTGTAGGCTCAATCAGTCAGTCGTGTCTGACTCTTTGAGGCCTCATAAACTAGGGCTCGTCAGGCTTATCTGTCCATGGAATTTCCCAGGCAAGAATACTGGAGTGGGTTGCCATTTCCTCCTCCAGGGGATCTTCCCTACCCAGGGATTGAACCCACGTCTTTTGCATCTCCTGCATTGGCAGGTGGATTCTTTACCACCTGTACTATCTAGCAGCCTACAGGCAGTAGCCCAAGAAAGGCTCAGAGGCTGGCACAGGGGCCAGGATTCTGATGTGAGCCTTGTGGGCCCAGAACTTTCAGCAGCCACTCTGTCTGCTTCTTCGCCCCTCATCACACACTTCACCCTCACATACAAGACAGTGAGTAAGAAATGAACTTTCCTTCAATGAGCTGTCTTTGTAAGTATAAATGGTCAAACTGTAAAATAAGAAATAAAGACAATTTTCCTCCAACTATTTAGATATGTTAAACTAAATATTTAGTTTAAACTAGTAATAAATGAAATGCACTATTCTCAGATCAATTGAACTATTCTCTAGTTGTTATTGGATTTTATACCTCAACATAATAAAAGCTATATATGACAAACCCACAGCAAACATTATCCTCAATGGTGAAAAACTGAAAGCATTTCCCCTAAAGTCAGGAACAAGACAAGGGTGCCCACTCTCACCACTACTATTCAACATAGTTTTGGAAGTCTTGGCCACAGCAATCAGAGCAGATAAAGAAATCAAAGGAATCCAGATTGGAAAAGAAGAAGTAAAACTCTCACTGTTTGCAGATGACATGATCCTCTACATAGAAAACCCTAAAGACTCTACCAGAAAATTACCAGAGCTAATCAGTGAATACAGTAAAGTTGCAGGATATAAAATCAACACACAGAAATCCCTTGCATTCCTATACACTAACAATGAGAAAACAGAAAGAGAAATTAAGGAAACAATTCCATTCACCATCAGAACAAAAAGAATAAAATACTTAGGAGTATATCTACCTAAAGAAACAAAAGACCTATATATAGGAAACTATAAAACACTGATGAAAGAAATCAAAGAGGACACAAATAGATGGAGAAATATACAGTGTTCATGGATTGGAAGAATCAATATAGTGAAAATGAGTATACTACCCAGAGCAATCTATAGATTCAATGCAATTCCTATCAAGCTACCAGAGGTCTTTTTCAGAGAACTAGAACAAATAATTTCACAATTTGTAAGGAAATACAAAAAGCCTCGAATAGCCAAAGAAATCTTGAAAAAGAAAAATGGAACTGGAGGAATCAACCTACCTGAATTTAGGCTATACTACAAAGCCACAGTCATCAAGACAGTATGGTACTGGCACAAAGACAGAAATATAGATCCATGGAACAAAATAGAAAGCCCAGAGGTAAATCCACACACCTATGGACACTTTATCTTTGACAAAGGAGGCAAGAATATACAATGGAGAAAAGAAAATCTCTTCAACAAGTGGTGCTGGGAAAACTGGACAGCCACTTGTAAAAGAATGAAACTAGAACACTTTCTAACACCATACACAAAAATAAACTCAAAATGGATCAAAGATCTAAACATAAGACCAGAAACTATGAAACTCCTAGAGGAAAACATAGGCAAAACACTCTCTCACATAAACCAAAGCAGGATCCTCTATGACCCACCTCCCAGAATATTGGAAATAAAAGCAAAAATAAACAAATAGGACCTAATTAAAATGAAAAGCTTCTGCACAACAAAGGAAACTAAAAGCAAAGTGAAAAGGCAGCCTTCAGAATGGGAGAAAATAATAGCAAACGAAGCAACAGACAAACAATTAATCTCAAAAATATACAGGCAACTCCTGCAGCTCCATTCCAGAAAAACAAACGACCCAATCAAAAAGTGGGCCAAAGAACTAAACAGACATACAAATGGCTAACAAACACATGAAAAGATGCTCAACATCACTCATTATCAGAGAAATGCAAATCAAAACCACAATGAGGTACCACTTTACACCAGTCAGAATGGCTGCCATCCAAAAGTCTATAAGCAATAAATGCTGGAGAGGATGTGGAGAAAAGGGAACCCTCTTACACTCTTGGTGGGAATGCAAACTAGTACAGCCACTATGGAGAACAGTGTGGAGATTCCTTAAAAAACTGAAAATAGAACTGCCATATGACCCAGCAATCCCACTGCTGGGCATACACACTGAGGAAACCAGAATTGAAAGAGACACGTGTACCCCAATGTTCATCGCTGCATTGTTTACAATAGCCAGGACATGGAAGCAACCTAGATGTCCATCAACAGACGAATGGATAAGAAAGCTGTGGTACGTATACACAATGAATATTACTCAGCCATTAAAAAGAATACATTTGAATCAGTTCTACTGATGTGGACGAAACTGGAGTCTATCATACAGAGTGAAGTAAGCCAGAAGGAAAAACAACAATATAGTATACTAACGCATATATATGGAATTTAGAAAGATGGTAATGATAACCTTGTATGCGAGACAGCAAAAGAGATGCAGATGTATAGAACAATCTTTTGGACTCTATGGGAGAGGGCGAGGGAGGGAAGATATGGGAGAACATCATTGAAACATGAAAGTTATCATATGTGAAATCAATCGCCAGCCCAGGTTTGATGCTTGATACAGGGTGCTCAGGGCTGGTGCACCGGGATGACCCGGAGAGATGGAATCGGGCGGGAGGTGGGAGGGGGATTCTGGAAGTGGAACTCATGTATACCCATGGCAGATTCATGTTAATGTATGGCAAAACCAACACGATAATGTAAAGAAAATAAATAAATAAAATTTTAAAAAAAGAAAAGAAATGTTTCCTCTAGAAGCAGATGCTGTGTTGACTGTTGTCAGGTTACCAGAATCTTAGACATTTTAATATCACTTTAGATTATTAGCTGCATTTCTTTAATTTCTAACTAGTGTGCCCTTGGTTCTGTTTGGTACTCATGCAGATGTTAGTCTCACAGGAAAGTCGCTGAATGGCCAGTGTGTTGGATGCCTTGGCACAGTCACAGAATTATGGTATAGAGTAATATATACTCCTTACTGTAAGTAGAGTAAATATATATTGTCCAAACTGGGACACTTTTGAGACTAAAGGAGGCACTATTAATAATTACTTCAGGAAAACAGATATAAACTTGGACCTCCTTACTTTTAAGCAAGGTATTTCACAGAAAGGAAGAAGATGCAGATATAGATATTATTCAAAGGCTCATGGAATTTTTCATATTTTAGGTCAAGTTCTATTTTATTTTAACAGTAAAATACAGTTTAAAAAGTCCTGAGACAATTCAATCACTGCTAGTTTTGCATTTTTATAGAGGTCAGCTAATGGAAAGGATCTCCTTTTAAAAGGAGGCATAGAATCTTGATGTACATTTAGTAATTATTCCTGGGGTAGTCCCTCAAAATTTTAGTTGTTGAATTTTGCAAGCACTTAAAAAAGCAGAAAGGTGAGTGGTTGGGCTGTCAACCCATAGAATGAATGGAAGCTCCTATTGTTATGAAAGCTCATGGTTTGAAAGGCATTTTTCAGCGACATCATCAGACATGATTTTTCAAATTGCTGTCTTGTCAAACAATGAAGCATAAAGATGTGCTCTGGACAACTTAGTACAAGATAAAAAGAAATTGGCCATTATGTTGAAGGAGATAATGAAGATGAAATATTTAGGTGGAGACTGAATATGAGCAGATGACTCATATTCAAATGACTGAATATGAGAAAAATTCTAAATTAGGCATTATTTCATTTAATATATAAATACATGACTTTTAATACCAAAATATACAAATTAAATATTATGAGTAGTCACTTGAATATTTCATCATATCCCTAAAAGTTGATATATTTAAATTGCCCAAAAAGTGTCCTTTGACTCTTTTTATAAAAAATCATCTTGTATTTGGGGTCAGCTTATAGGGCTTCCCTTGTGGCTCAGATGGTAAAGAATCTGCCTGCAATTCAGGAGACCTGGATTCGATTCCTGGGTCAGGAGGATCCCCTGGAGAAGGGAATGCAACCCACTCCAGTATTCTTACCTGGAGAATCCAATGGACAGACAAGCCTGGCAGGCTATATTCTATGGGGTTGCCAAGAGTCAGACACGACTGATTAACACTATTTCCAAGCATATATTATCATCACATGGATTTCTGTTCTGTGTAGTTTTATAGCACCTGGGATTAAGGCTAGGAGAATCTGGGGTCCTCCAGCTACTTGTTTGGGCAGAAAACACAGTGAAACTCCAGGTGATAGATCAAACCATTAGCCTGTGAGTTATGTCTTCTTTATCCTAAGCTCAGCTGCTGTCTTACAAAATACCACTATGCATGGGGTATGAGATGATGAAGATGAGCAGATCCTAAAGATGATTAGTTGATTACCAGGGTCTCTGCAACCAAAATTCACAGGTCTATACCGCATGGCCCAGGAGCACTGCTTTTCCATCAAGGGCTCTGAGCAGTCTCAGTCATAGACCCAAGCCTTAACTCAGTTTGGGGTTGGTTAAAAAGGTGGCCTGGGGTACTTTTATCAAAAGCCAGCCACTGGGTGCATCTGGAAAGAAGGATGTGTCGACCTGATCTCTTCCAGCTTTTTGGGAGCTTAATATCTGGCAGGGGATGGAGAAGGCATGCTGCTATACTAACCGGCTCTGCAGCTTTAGGCAAATCCCTTAACCCTTCTGAGGGACTTAGATGTGTTTCCTTCTAGAGTTGATTACTCCTTTTCTTTACGTAAATAAAAGTAAAAAGACAGAGAACACTTTTAATAAATGGTTCAGAAAATAAACACCTCAGAAGTAAAAAGAAACAAAGATCAGTGTGACTGAAGTGATTAGGGAGATCATCTGATTTCTTTGGACTTCCTGAAAAAAGGAAATTAAGTTTCCCTCCTCCTTAGCTGTAGATTTTTAATTTCATAGATTGTGGAGTAGGAAGTAAACTCAAGGTCAGAGGAGGAGAATCCATTTACTGAAGTCCATATAGATGCACAAAAGGCCCTTAAGAACCAAAGCAGATCATCTGGCCTCCCAAGCCCTAAAGTAAGATATTACTTAGTATGTTGAACATCTTATGGAAATGGAAGTCATGTATTCCCAGTGACCTTGCTTTTAAACGTGATGACCCTGTTCTCCTGATTTGGCACCTCAAAGGAACTGCAGAGACTGTGAGGTGCTAGGGGCAGGCTTAGGGATGGGTGAGGAGTGCAGGAATGGGGACCCAGGGGTGCTGGAGCACCTTCAGGACCACTGAAGCTAGTTGGGTGACACAACTGTTTTGTAACAAGGATCTGAAGAGTCAGCCAGTGCCAGGTTGGGAGGCTTAGAGCTTTGACACTCTTCATCCTCCAACTTGCTCTACCTACATTTTGGTTTGTCACCTTTTATAGCTGAAGAACCAGTTACATGAACTTCTTTATAGAATTCACATGAACTGCAACTATGTCATCAGAAACCTATGAGATAAAATTGAGAAAACAGATTCCATATCTGCTGCAGTCCAGGTGGTTCTAATTACTACACTTTTGGTTTTATTTAAAACTGCAATCCCTTGGTTGGGTAAAATACTTACTTTTTTTTTTTTTTTAGCTGCGCCACATAGCATGCAGAACTTCCCTGACCAGGAATTGAATGTGCGTCCTCTGCAGGAGAAGTGCGGAGTCTTAACCACTGGAATATCAGGGAAGTGCTGCTCTCTTTCTTTTTAAATTAAATTTTATTTTTTACAACTTTTAATTTATATCAGAGCATAGCCAATTAACAATATTGTGATAGTTTCAGGTGTACAACAAAGGGGGCCCAGCCATACATTTATATACATGAATCCATTCTCCCCCAAATTCTCCTCCTAACCAGGCTGCCATATCCTGCTTTCTTTTTTAAAAAAGCATTTCCCTCTTGTTTTAAGCAAAGATCACTGGAATCCGGTCATGATCATAATCATCATAGTTACCAACGAAACCCCTCCCTTGTGTGCCTCCCCCCCATGCTTTGTACTCATCACCCAGCTGGCACATCATCCATAGCTGGATATTGCATTCAGTTCTGGGAAGCACATTGCATGGGTGATATTGGAAACCAAGAAGTTCCCAGAAAGAGAACAGCTAGGACGATGCAGGATCTGGAAACTACAATAAATGAAGAACAGGCAAAATTACTGCAGCTCTCTGGTATGGAGAAGAGAATCCATACTTAAAAACTGACAGCTCGCAGCTGCTCTTAATGCAGAACTGGGGCCAGATATGGCTCATTTTGGCTTTGTATAAGGAAGAACTTAGTAGAACTTAGAGCTATTTGGTATTAGAAGTCACAAGCATCCTGACCCCAGACATGTTCACAAGGGGACGGAGGTGAGCATCTTTCAGGGATGCTGTATCAGGGATTTCTCCCAGGGTAACTTGCAGTGAAAGATCCTGCATTTGAACTGATGATACAGAAAGATGTACAACAAAGAATCTACTGCCTTCCACAAGGAAAGGCGCCTTCATAAACATATAAGTAACAGTGTACTGATAGATGAAACAGACGAGGGAGCGAGTGGTGAAAGTAAAAATCCTACTCTTTGTGACCCTCATGAACTGTATAGTCCATGGAATTCTCTAGGCCAGAATACTGGAGTGAGTAGCCTTTCCCTTCTCCAGGGGAATCTTCCCAACCCAGAGATCAAACCCAGGTCTCCTGCATTGCAGGCGGAGTGGGTGGGGAGGAAGGCTTCATAAGAACGTGGGATGTGGGGTGGGAGCTGAAATGTGACAGGGACTCAGGTAAGTGGTGAAGGAGATTAAAGGGGTGAATCTGGGACTACATGAACAACACCATGAACAAACAGTTGTGCTAGAACAATGAGTCTGCCTGGGATAGACAGGAGGATTTGTGAGAAGACGGATCCTTGAGAAGATTAGAGGTACCATAAAGCCCAGATCCCGAGAATTCCTGAACCCCAAGTCATCGAAATAAATCCTCTGCTGGTACTTGGATTGCTAAATAGCAATGCCTTTCATATTTGACAGACAGTGCTGGCTTCTTTGTGCTGCACCTCAGGGTGGCCAAATACTAGGGTAGACAGTAATTTCACAGCATTTTCCTGACCTCTTTCATCACTGGAGGATCTAGCCCTAACAGGCTTTTAAGGGAAATAATACATTCTTTTGGCATTTGCCAATATGAGCCTACCCACCCCTAAACCCTCAAAGCCCACTGTATAATTACCCCCAGGAGCCCAGAGGTCATTTAGAACAAGTGCAGGCAACACCCAGCTATTAGAACTCAAATTTCAGAGCTCTCCTCAAATTCGGACCTGAAGCATTTTGGAGATGAGAGGAGGCCCCCAAGTTGGGGGGGCCTTTCTGGTTGGTATTTCCTGTGTGTGGTTTGTGAGGTTGGCCTGGCAGGCTGTGTGCCTGGTAGGAGGGGTGAAGCTCAAGCAGGCCCCCTTTCTCAGCACTGGCTGCAGGCCTGCTACAGGCCTCCCTGCCTCCTCAGAGGCACATACTCAGCTGTTGTCTGTCTTTCTGCATTGAACGGGGCATCGTGGGAGGGAAGCCCAGACAAGACCCAGGGCTTCTGTAACCCACTACCTCAGAGCGGAGAGGAGGTTCTGACAAGGAGTGCTGAAAGGTGGCTTTTCCCAAAGGGACCTTCCAGTGAGCCTGTGAGCAGTCAGCCAGCTAGCCAGGCAGTGTTCCTCCTGTCTGCTGAGAGGAGGGGAAGAAGCTAGGGCAGGGGCAGTCCAATAGATGGTCTCCTTGTGCAGTGACCCCTTGGTCAAGATGGCAGCAATAACAGTCTTGCATGGTATCAGAGCTGCCTGCAGACGGCTGCTCCCCATGGTCTCATCTGAGGGGTCTCAGAAACCCCACATTAGCCTATGCTGAGGTTTAAAATGATGCCGTTAGGATAGAGTCACTGGATTTTAGCATAAATCTCACCCTGAGGTTCTCTTTAAAAATGCAGTTTCATCAGGATGGAATAAATTAGTCTATTGGTTCATTCCTCCTTGACGGGAGGAGTGCACTGCCCTGAAAGCATCAGGGGCTGGAAAAGGCAGCCCCCAACAATTAGATGCTCTGAGTTGAAAGCACAGAGTACTAAGGGTCACGCTTACTTTCTTCATGATTTGCCCTGACCTAACACAGACCCTAAATAACCTGCTGGCCAGTGCAGGAGACATAACAAATGTGGGTTCAATCCCTAGTTGAGAAGATCCCCTGGAGGAGGGTATGACAACTCACTCCAGTATTCTAGCCTGGAGAATCCTAATGGACAGGAGCCTGGCGGGCTATGGGCCATAGAGTTGCAAAAAGTCAGACACAACAGAACAACTTAACATGCACAAAACAGACCCAGTCAAGCGTCTCCTGGCTCAGGACACCCAGAGCCCATGATAAGATTCTATACCCTGAAATCGATGATTTTGAACCCAGCTTTATGTTCAGTCTTTTCAGGAGAAAAAAACAAAGCAAAACACAGGAATCCGGAGTTTGATCATGATTACCAATTTCAGCTCTCTTAACGTGCCCTGTTCTGCCTGCTGTTCTTGCATTCATTTTCACCATCCCGGCCTTTGTCTTTGAAGTTGGCTGGAGAGTCTCAAGTCTGTTCTCTGTGGGGAGAGACACAGCACTCTGCAGGGTGTGGCAAGCTCTCCATGCCTACCCCAGTCTAGAAACCAATATCCTGGGACCATCACACATGGAGCAAAGGCTTCTGCTCAGATCCTACTGACTGTCCAGCAGATGTCAGTAATTTCTAAGATGTGCTGGGAGCCTGACTTGACAACAAGTGTCTTCTTTTCCAAACCAGCTTAGCAACCAAAGACCTCAGAGGGGATGTGACTGAGCAGAGGGCCTGTAGTAGAGGAGATCCTGCAAAGGAAAGCAAGGAATGGAAATAGAGTCCATGGTCCTTGCAGAGAAGAGTTGAGATCTGTCGTGTGTCTGAGGATTCCAGGAAGCCTGCGCTATAGAGCCCAGGCTGGGAAATGCCTGGTGATTGATGAGGTGGAGATTGTGAGGCTCCATGCTGTCTATTTCACTGCCGTGGGGTACTGTCTGGTTCTGGCATCAGTTAGGGACAACCTGTTTAAACTAGCCCTAGATTTCTCATTCAGTTTGAATGAGGCCTTAACTGAGCTAACTGAGAAGAGCCCAGGCACTTCCGGACTCCATACTACACTAAAGTGACCCTATACCCCACCCCAAGCGCATGCAAGTGTGCTAAGACACTTCAGTCGTGTCTGACTCTTTGCAACGTTATGGACTGTAGCCCTCCAGGCTCCTCTGTCCATGGGATTCTCCAGGCAAAAATACTGGAGTAGGTTGCCATTCCCTTTTCCAGGGAATCTTCCCGACCCAGAGATTGAATTCGCATCTCTTAAACTTCCTGCGTTGGCAGGCGGGTTCTTTATCACTAGTGCCATTTGGGAAGCCCAGTCCAAATGCACAAATACACAAGTGTTGAAACTCATTTCCTGCTGATTAGCAGCTATTATCCTTACAAGCTATGTGGACAGGGGATGTCTAGGAAGTTGATTTTCACATTAAACCTAGATTAGTGAGCTCTGAAAGACAAGGATTGTGTTTGCTAGTTGACTGACAGTTGGAGTTGCTGTTGCTAATGCTTGGAGTTGCTGTTGCTATGCTAATGAGTTGCTGTTGCTATGCTAATGAGTTGCTCAGACAGAAAAAGAAGGGTACACTGTCGTTAGAGATGGGCTAGGGAAACGCCTGCTGAGCTGCTTAAGCCATTCTCCAAGATTCACAGTGTTACACCTTCTGTTATTAAAGTTATATTTTGTGTTTTGCACTTTTCTTTTTCAGAGTCAAATCTAAAGTGTTTTCACTTGAGCCTATAGAGCAGGAGGAGCAAATACTCAGCCCATTCACCATATTGTATCCTTTGTGCTAAGCAGAGACATCACATGTTTCTCCTGGGTCCATGGGTGGGTAGTCTTACAACTGACCTCAACACTAAGCTCTGGGCCTTGGCATTCATTACTAATCCATTAGTGTTGGCCTACTGTATGCCATGTGAGATGAAAGCTATTTTCAAGAATAAACTATAACCAGTGGTGCAGGTTTATGTAAAGACCATGAGCAGGAGTTTTGCTAGCTCTTATCTGTGCATATGCTGGTGTAAGGCTTAGAGAAATACACAACTTCAAAATCAATCAACTATAGATTGTGACACCGATGCTGTGAATATAGATGTTTATGGAACAGCAAATGAAGATAAGACCAGCTACTTCTAAGTACTCTATGCATCAGTTTCGTGTCCCTGTGGGCAGAAGATAAATATTCATTGAATGAATCAAAGAATGGTGATCCATTGAAAGGAGTGCAGTCAAAATTTCACATTTTCAAATGTGTTTTGCTTCTTACTGACAGCTCCTTGACAGACAGTCAAGGAGACTCAAGGTTGTCTCTATGTTCTTTAAAAAAAAAAAAAACAGTGACGTATTGCCAACAAAACACTGGCTCAGTCCAAAGCCTGCATTGGGCTGGGAAAGTTTTCTGTGTTCAAACTCTTTTATTTCCTGGAGTCTCAGATTCATTCTCATCTCAGAGGGCCAGTCCTTTGATGACTTGACATAAAAGATGGAAATATAACAATCCCTATATTTATTCCTTAGAGCTATTATAATAAAGTACCACAAATTGAGTGGCTGAAAACAACAGAAGTTTATTCTTTCACAGTTCTGAATGCTAGAGGTATTCTAGTATTACCCTAGTGGCTCAATGGGTAAGGAACCCCTCTGCCAACTCAGGAGATGTGAGCTTGATCCCTGGGTCGGGAAGATTCCTTGGAGAAGGAAATGGCAATCCACTCCAGTATTCTTGCCTGGGGAGTTCCATGGACAGAGGAGCCTGGTGGGCTATAATCCATGGGGTCACAAAGAGTTGGACCCAGCAACCAAGCACATACAGAAGGTTGGATTAGGGGCTACCCTACTCCAGGATCAGTTCAGTTCAGTTCAGTCGCTCAGTCATGTCCGACTCTTTGCCACCCCATGAACTGCAGCACACCAGGCCTCCCTGTCCACCACCAACTCCTGGAGTTTACACAAACTCATGTCCATTGAGTCGGTGATGCCATCTAACCATCTCAGCCTCTGTCATCCCCTTCTTCTCCTGTCCTCAATCTTTCCCAACATCAGGGTCTTTTCAAATGAGTCAGCTCTTTGCATCAGGTGGCCAAAATATTGGAGTTTCATCTTCAACATCAGTCCTTCCAATGAACACCCAGGGTTGATTTCCTTTAGGGTGGACCAGTTGGATCTCCTTGCAGTCCAAGGGACTCTCAAGAGTCTTCTCCAACACCATGGTTCAAAAGCATCAATTCTTTTGGCACTCAGCTTTCTTTATAGCCCAATTCTCACATCCATATATGACTACTGCAAAAACCATAGCCTTGACTAGATGGACCTTTGTGGGCAAAGTAATGTCTCTGCTTTTCGATATGCTGTCTAGGTTGGGCATAACTTTCCTTCCAAGGAGTAAGCATCTTCTAATTTCATGGCTGCAGTCACCATCTGCAGTGATTTTGGAGCCTAAAAAACAAAGTTAGCCACTGTTTCCACTGTTTCCCCATCTATTTGCCATGAAGTCATGGGACTGAATGCCATGATCTTAGTTTTCTGAATATTGAGCTTTAAGCCAACTTTTGCACTCTCCTCTTTCACTTTCATCAAGAGGCTCTTTAGCTCTTCTTCACTTTCTACCTTATAAGGGTGGTATCATCTGCATATATGAGGTTGTTGATATTTCTCCCAGCAATCTTGATTCCAGATTGTGCTTCCTCCAGCCCAGCGTTTCTCATGATGTACACTGCATATAAGTTAAATAAGCAGGGTGACAATATACAGCCTTGACGTACTCCTTTTCCTATTTGGAACCAGTCTGTTCCATGTCCAGTTCTAACTGTTGCTTCCTGACCTGCATACAGGTTTCTCAAGAGGCAGGTCAGGTGGTCTGGTATTCCTATCTCTTTCAGAATTTTCCAGTTTATTGTGATCCACACAGTCAAAGGCTTTGGTATAGTCAATCCAGTATAACCTCATCTTAATTAATTACATCTGCAATTATCCTATTTCCAAATAAGGTCACATTCTCAGGCACTAGGGGTCAGGTCTTTGATGTATTTTTTTTTTTCTGAGGTAGAGGGTAGGGAACACAACCCAATCCATGGTAGAGGATGAGAAATAACCAGACTTCATGAAATAATTAATGTTGCCAAAGCATGAAAAGTAACATGTTGCTGCTGCTGCTGCTGCTTCTAACTTGCTTCAGTCGTGGCCAACTCTGTGCGACTCCATAGATGGCAGCCCACCAGGCTCCGCTGTCCATGGGATTCTCCAGGCAAGAACACTGGAGTGGGTTGCCATTTCCTTCTCCAAAGCATGAAAGTGAAAAGTGAACGTGAAGTTGCTCAGTCATGTCTGACTCTTCATGACCCCATGGACTGCAGCCCACCAGGCTCCTCCGTCCATGGGATTTTCCAGGCAAGAGTACTGGAGTGGGGTGTCATTGCCTTCTCCGAAAGTAACATGCTAGATAGGTTTAATTTGTGATTCACAGGAGCTTTAGAAAGAAACTAAGACATGTAATAATGTATCCACAATGGATAGAAATGTTTCTGTTCTATTATTTTCCATCTCAACTCTGATTAGGATATTACCATCCACCTAAAAGATAAAGGGTTCATATTCTATCACCAACTTCCAGAACCATCTTAGTTTTAGTTTCCCAAGTTTGCAGATGTCAGGAACACAGAGTTCAGTATTTTTATCAATGGCACTAGCTTTCTCTGTCTTGTTAAGCTGACTTTTCTCCCCAGGGCATTTCACATACAGATTTTCTATCTGGCTTCAATGCATGTAGAAACAGAAAAAAAAAAATATTCCACAGAGGTTAAAGTGATATGAGGCTGAGCTGTTAAAAGAGTTGTGTCTTTAGGATAAGTGGATACTAAAATAGTTGATTTCAAAGAACTAGATTGATCATCCCATTTTGGTTGCACCAATAATGAGGACAACCAAAGTGATGATACTTTTTGTCGTGTATTTGTTTCTGTTTGTAATTTTTTTCACTGGGCAGATGCTGGGATGATATATTTTGTTTTATGCAGCAACTCTAGACAGACAGCTAATATTTTTTCCAGTTCAGTTATTCATAGCTCAGCATTGCTGCAGAAAGAAGTCATTTCACTCCTTTTACTGCGGAGAAAGGAAAAAATTTGTGCTACTCTTCACCGTTGAGCTGGAATAGCCTGTGGCGAATGCCCATTTGCAAAACCACACTGGGGGAGAATTTTCACTCTCTCTGCTTTCTGACCTCCCCATAGACATCGCTGTCAAGTGCTAGCGTTAAAAACTCTATTGAGCCCTGGAGAAGGAAATGGCAACTCACTCCAATATTCTTGTCTGGAAAAGTCCATGGACAAAGAAGCCTGGAGGGCTGCAGTCCATGGGGCTACATGACTGAGCACGCGTGCATGAGGGTGGAGCCTCGAGGGAGATGGGTTGGTAGTAATAAACTGGTAGAACTAAAAACCAAACCAAACAAAAACCTCTATTGAGGCTTTCTACAAAGATGCTAGAGAATAGAGAGTGGTGTAGGTGCCCAACACTTGGAGTAGATTGAACTTTATCCCTGTGGACCAGGTCACCAAGACTAACATTATGCAGAGTCTACACCATAGGGTTTACTAGGGCAGTCATAACTTTCCCCAGGGAGGAAATGCCTTTCCTTAGAGCCTTGGGGCTTCTGCATACTGCACTGAGAAGATGTAATCCATTTTGGCTGGTTGCACTGAGATACTCTCTGTTCTCAATTAAATCAATTATCTGAGTAATCTTCATAATTAATGGCAGAAGACTTGAGCTGTCAGGACCGGCTGGAGCAAAAATATTTGGGCGTGTGGGTTAAGCCACAGTTGTTCTGTGGGTGTCCGAGGCTAGGGCAGGGAAGGGGGCTGATTGTATGCTTCGGGCAACTTTTTCATTTAGCAATGGGCTCTAATTAGATGGCAGAGAGCATTTTCACTTAGAAGTCAGGAGATAGTGTTCCTGCTCAGTCTCTGGCACTAGTAAGCTGTGACACATTGAGCAAGATTCTTTACCTCGGAATGACTTATCTTTACTTCTGAAAAATGAGCAGTAAAGTCAGATGGATTTTGTTAGCATTTACAAAGCAAATGCTGAATATCAGGCACTGTAGTAAGCATTATATCATTTAATCCCCATCACCAAACTTTTATGAAAAACAAGGAACAGAGAGGATAATTAAGTTACCCAAGATCACACAGCTAGTAATTTTCAAAGATGAGGTCTAAGCTCTCTCCCTGCTGTGATTTTAATGGCCATTCCTGAGAGTCAAATGGAAATCTCTGTGTCCCAATTAAGGCTTAAGTTAATTTAGATTCTTGCTACACAAAGTTAACAGCATGGCTATCACCTGCAATCCCACTGGAAATTTGCAATCTCAGATCCCACATCAAATTTATTAAACCAAACTGGCATTTTAAATTAGAATCTTATGAAAGATTGAGAGGCACTGATCTAAGGCTGACCACAGGTCAGTCAAATTGGAACCACTGCAAGGAATTTCTGTTTTATGTTTCTTCTGATAAGGTCTGAAGGCCCTAGAATGAGGTGCCAGGAGAAGGATGCTCTTTTCCTTGAAGTTAGTCCTGAGCCAGTTGCCCAGTGCAAGAATCTTCTCATTTCTTACCCAAGTTATGTGCTCCTGACTCTCTGCCCCACTTCCAAAAGGAAGCGTCCAGTAGCTAGAAGAGATTTTGGGGGGCTGACTGAAGAGGGGAGGCCATTATGAACGGATTAATGTATGTGCTAGATGCAATTCTCCAGTGTCCTTTTGCAGGCAGGAGAAATTGCTGTTCTAATGCTCCCACTGGTTCCCCTTCTTTCTATAACAATGACTCTACACAAAAGCTTTCTATGGAAAGATAATTGGATTTCTAACTCTATTTGTTCAAAACTCACTTAACATTATAGTGACCCTAGTTACATTGTTTGTATCAACTCATCAGTAGTAAAATACCAATTTCTGAATAAATATATAGATTTTTGTACCTACATCTAGCATTACCAAAGCAAGGAGGGAAAAAGAAGCCAGAAATAGAAATCCATTAATAAAGACAGATACCACATATGCCTTGCTGCACCAGGCTTAAATGTGTTGGGTAAATTTAGGTTTCAATCATTTCAGTGCTATTCTTTTTCTTATCTATGTATGTATTCGTTTAGTGTTTAATCACTGTAGTACTTTTGGCAAATGGGTCACTGAAGAAGAAAAATATAGACTGGTGTATTCATGACTGAAGTGCCACTGTAACTCAATGTAAAATGAGTTACAATGAAACATATACTTAACAGTGATTATCCCTCCCTAGCAATGGAGATTACAATGGATTCCTGTTTCCTGAATACTTTAGAGGTTCCCCTTTGACATTTTTAGAGCAAAATGAGAGAGAGAAAGAGATTTCTAAGGCTTTTTTGTGTTTCCATTATGTACAGTGGAGATTTCTTTTTCACCTTTTCAGATATATCATCTATCTGTGGCTTTTTTCCACATTTTTCCTTCCCTGCTCTTTCCCCTGGCTAAGAAAGAAACTAATATCTTCTTTTTATCCTGTTGTACATTACATCCCTAGTATTTATTCATCTTGCAACTAGAAATTTGTACCTTTTGGCTTGTTGTTGTTCTATTGCTAAGTTGTGTCCGAATCTTTGCAACCCCATGGACTGCAGCATGCCAGGCTTCCCTGTCCTTCACTATCTCCCAGAGTTCACTCCAACTCATATCCGTTGAGTCAGTGATGCCATCCAACCATCTTATCCTCTGACGCCCCCTTCTTCTCCTGCTCTCAATCTTTTCCAGGATCAGGGTCTTTTCCAATGAGTTGGATCTTCACATCAGGTAGCCAAATATTGGAGCTTCAGTTTCAGCATTGGTCCTTCCAACAAATATTCAGGATTGATTTCTTTTAGGATTGACTGGTTTGATCTCCTTGCTGTTCAAAGAACGCTCAAAAGTTTTCTCTAGCACCACAATTCATAAGCATCAGTTCTTTGGTGCTCAGCCTTATTTATGGTCCAACTCTCACATCCATACATGACTACTGGAAAAATCATAGCTTTGACTAGATGGACATTTGTTGGCAAAGCGATGTCTCTGCTTTTTAATACACTGTCTAGGTTTGTCACAACTTTTGGCTACCTTCATCTGATTTCCCCCTCACCTCATTCCTCACCTCTGGAAAACTACAAATCTGCTCTCTTTTTCTGTGAGTTTGTTTATTTTTGAAGCATAATTGGCCTATGACACTATGCTAGTTCTTGGCACACAACATAGTAATTCAATAGTCCTATGCATTGCAAAATGATCCCTACAATAGGTAGGGATCTAATTACCATCTGTCCATCATGGACAGTTATTATAATATTAGCAACTATGTTCTCCATGCTGTACATTTCATCCTGTAACATTTATTTTGTGACTGGAAACTTGCATCTCGTAACTTCCCTCACCCATTTCTTTCATTCCCCTACTCCTTCCCCTCTGGTTATCAACTATTTGTTCTCTGCATCTATGACTCTGTTTCTGTTTTGTTATATTTTTTCTTTTTTTTTTTAGATTCCATACATAAGTGAAAATATATGATATTTGTCTTTCTCTGACTTATTTCATTTAGCCTAATACCTTCTAGGTCTATCCGCAAATGACAAGATTACATTCCTTTTTATGGCTGAGTAGTAGTCCATTGCCTATATATAATACATCTTTATCCATCATCTATTGATAGGCACTTAGATTGCTGCCATGCGTTGGTTATAATGCTGCAAGGAACATGCAAGTGCATATACCTTTTGAATCAGTGGTTGTGTTTTGTTTTCCTCGAAAAAATTTCTCAGAAGTGGGATTGCTGGATAATAATTTTCTGAGGAATCTCCATACTATTTTCCACAGTGACGGCATTCATTGACATTCCCAGCAAAATGCATGCGGATTCCCTTTTCTCCATATTCTCACCAATACTTGCTAGTTGTTTCCTTTTGAGGACAGCCATTCTGACAGGTGTGAAGTGATATCATTGTTGTTTCAATTAGCATTTTACGAATGATTAGTGATGCTGAGCATCTTTTTCTGTGCCTGTTGCCATCTGCATGTCTCCTTCAGAAAAATGTCTATTCAGGTTCTTTGCCCATTTTTTAGTCAGGTTGTTTGGTCTTTTGAAATTGAATTGTGTGAGTTCTTTGTCTATTTTGGATGTTAAACTCTTGATCGGATACATTATTTGTAATTATTTTCTCCCTTTCAGGTGGCTGCCTTTTCATTTTAAGAGAGTTTCCGTTGCTGTATAAAAGCTTCTTAGTTTCATGTAGTCCCATTTATTTAGTTTTGTTTTTGTTTCCTTTGCCTGAGGAGACAGAGCCAAAAAAGTATTGCCAAGACCAGTGTACTTGAGAGTACTGCTTATGTTTTCTTATAGGAGATTTATGATTTCAGATCTTACATTTAAGGTGTTGATCCACTTTGAATTTACTTTTGTATTTGGTGAGAGAAAGTTGGGCAAAATTTTAAGTGCCACTTTACCTCCCATTTGACTTTCGCTGTACAGTTACTGAGGGCTTCCCAGGTGGCACTAGTCATAAAGAACCTGCCTGCCAGTGCGTAAGGCGTAACGGACACAAGTTTGATCCCTGGGTTGGGAAGACCCCCCAGAGGAGGGTGTGGAAACCCACTCTAGTATTCCTGCCTGAAGCATCCCCTGGACAGAGGAGCCTGGTGGGCTACAGTCCACGGGGCCACAAAGGGTCAGAAGCGACCGAAACGACTTGGCGTACATGCATGCACACAGTTACTGAGTCATTGTTGTTTTTTGCAAAATATTAAAGGACTTCACTTATTCTCTCAAGGGTCTCTTTTAATTCTCTGATATTTAAATCACTCTCTTCTAAAGCTCAAATTGTGTCCTCGTCCAACTCGGATAAAAGCCTGCATCTTTTGCAGAATGTGCAACTTCACTTCATAGCAATCAATTTGCATTTGATTTGCATTGTATTGTTGACCACATGGGAGTGTCCAACAGAGATCTTGATGCCTTGTATAAGGGTCAACACACCAGCATAATAGGAAGTTATTAAATGGGAACTAATTACAGAAGTGGTCAATTGATTAATGAATCTTTTACTGTCCTGAGAATTTTTGCTTCCCTACCTAATCTTAGGACTGCATCAATGTAATTAATGAGTTCTCATCCTCCCATTAAAACTGTATATAATCCAATTTTCAAGAATTTGATTTGGAATCAAATTCTGAAGAACCAGATTGTATTTCAAATGCCCTTGAATGGGAGACACTATATTAAGACACTGTTTGATATTTCTCAAGTAAAACAGAAAACCTACCTAAACTCTGACTTAACCTTACTTTCATAAGTCTGAATTTCCAGGAATCAGATTTTCTTAGAGGAGGGCACATCCACTTTTCTTACATGAGTTGGGGGCCAATGAGGTTGTCTTGCTTTTCTCTCTGTGCAGGCGAAGGAGCAGGTGCAGGTGGGGCAGGCATAGACATAAGTTCTCTGCTTGCAGGGAAAGAGTGAATTCTTACTGGGAGCACCTCGCCCTTTCTGCGCTGCCCTGACTAACACAGGCCTGTGAAGTTCTCTCTTTTCAGTCCTCTGCAGGCACGAAATGTTGATGCTTAAAGACATAAGCAGTCCAGGAAAGAACAACCTGTCTCTTTCAGAGCACCTCCCCAAACCTGTAACATCCCCTGACTCCTCTGGAAGGGGAAATGTCTGATGTCTGTTGTGATCACAAAAGTAACCCTTCCCTCAACTTGAACCAGACTACACATTCCTGTCCTCTGGGAGTGACAGAGGATAGGGCTGAGATCAAACAGGATTTCATGGCGCTTTTGTTAGATTTCCTCAACAGGCAGCTGTGGGCAGAAATTTAAACAAACAACAGGCCTTGTAAGGGGATCCTGAAATAATCTCATCATTCTTGCCCTTGTGGCCCTGTTTCCACAGTCCGACCTTAGTTAGACCAGAAGCTTACCCTCTGAGGAATTGGGGCGCCCGCTTTGAATATGCCTTGTTCTCCTCTTCCTCCCAAGGAGGAGAGTGGGTGGGAAGAGGAAGGAGAGAGAGAGAGGAGGGGGAGGCTCTGAAGAGTCCACTGCGCTGGCTGGAGAGGAAGGGAGGGGCCATACTGTGGGGAGAAGGCCTTTTGAGGAAATGAGCGATTTCCACCCCGAGTCCTCTCACGACAATATGGCAGCTGCAGAACCTTCTCCGGCCAGCTCAGGTCTGCACAAGCTCCCACACCCCGTCCACAAAGACCCAAACCAAATGTTGACTGTCTCAGAGCCTCACTTCACTACGTCATAGAGTTCTTAAGGCATGTAGCTTCTCATTTAGGAGAGGAAAGAGAAATCCTCTGGGGAAAATCCCTTTGGAAACACTAAACTCTAATGTTTAAAATCTGTTAGCAAACCACACACTTCTCCACTCTCACTGGGGCAGCTGGTTTCTTTCCAAATAAATCCCAGGGCTGCTGAGCATTTTAAGGAGAGATCTTGGGGGGTCTCCTTTAAATTCTGCTCAAAAAGCCTGGCCTCAAGGGAACTGGCCAGTGACACCCCGCCTGCAGGCTATGATTCTGTTTATAAAATCTTTGGGATTGGTGTGTCTGGAAAGTGAGTTTAGGAACATTGAACCACCTTGGCACTGCAGAAGTGTGTCAGGTGGTGGCCGGGGTCCTGGGTTGTCAGAAGTCATGCCCTGCTGGTGGGCAGAGAGAGACGGAGTCTCTATGGGGGAATGAGATGCCACCTCTCTCGAGTGGCTGCCAACTCAGCAATGCAGTGGCTCACAGAGCATTCATAGGAAGAAAGTGGAGAGATGCAGTGCATAACTTTACGGAGCCTGAGGAAATCTGGAAGGGAAAGGTTGTGTTGCTCTGTGTCTGAAAATGGTAATTCTAAGGGAGAGGCCAGTCACGGGAAAATAAGTATAATTGAAGGGTCTATTAGGTACTTGCTTAGGAAGACCCAGAAAGTACAGAAGTCTGCCCACACAGTTGCCTGTAATCTAGTTGGGGCCATTAGAGAAAGACACTTAAAAGTAGAAGGAGCAGTTCTCTGGGGTAAAAGGCCATATGCACTGAGAGTTTAGCCTCTGACATTTGATTTCTTTGCACAAATTGTTTCTTCATCAACTACCCAGTTCTATAAGCTTGGGAAAGCCCCTGAATTGCCAAGAGGCTCAGGTTCCTCACCTTCAAATGTGCATATCATAGTATTCATCTCACATGGTTGATGTGGAGAATAAATGAGCTATGACTGTGGAGTACTTAGTCCATAAAAGGTACTCAATAAATATTGTTGTTTTGTTGCTAAATCATGTTCAACTCTGTGACCCCATGGACTGCAGCATGCCAGACTTCCCTGTCCTTCACTATCTCCCAGAGTTTGCTCAGACTCATGTCCATTGAGTCAGTGATGCAAGTATTAGCTATTGATATCATGTTTTATCCAAAGATGGAATATAATTAAGCTCTAAAGTAGTATGGCATCACCTAGTGTGCATGCATGCATGCTTAGTTGCTCAGTTGTGCCTGATTCTTTGAGACTCCTGTAGCCCACCAGGCTCCTCTGTCCATGAGGTTCTTCAGGCAAGAATACTGGAATGGGTTGCCATTCCCTTCTCCTGGGAATCTTCCTGACCCAGGGATCACATAACCTAGAGTAACTAAACAATTCTGAAAACAGAAAATAAGTTGAATTTGAGATAGGCTTGGGAAAACAGTTGGATTTAAATTAACAGTTAAAAGGGGAAAAAAATCATTTCAAAGCATGCAAAACAGTGAGAAAGGCACAGACAGCAGTGTTTCTACTCCAGTGCCAGGTGAGACATTGTTCTGCCAAGAGTAGGGGAATGGTGAGCATGGAGGGGATTTGGGGTTTGTTTACAAGAGCAGAGCCTGAAAACTGGGCTGAGGCAAATCCAAGTCACTGTGATAGGGAAGAGGGATAAGTCCATCCTGCAAGTCTCTGAATAGGAGGTGATGTGGTGAAGGTAGAGTTTCAGGAAGACTATGGGGGCAAGAATTTCAGGATTAAGGGAGCAGAGAAACTGTAGTCTGGCCACCCTAGAGGTGATATATTGGTGATCTAAAAATGTGATAGCTGGGGTCTCGAATAAGGTGGAAGGGTGAATTAGAAAGACTTCCATAGGAAACATGAAATAAGATTTAGTGACACTCATATGCACAGTATATACATTCGGCTTCAGTTCAGTTCAGTCAGTTGCTCAGTCGTGTCTGACTCTTTGCAACCCCATGGACTACAGCACACCAGGCCTCCCTGTCCATCACCAACCCCCAGAGTTTACTCAAACTCATGTCCATCGAGTCGGTGATGCCAACCAACTATCTCATCCTCTGTCATCCCCTTCTCCTCCTGCCTTCAATCTTTCCCAGCATCAGGGTCTTTTCAAATGAGTCAGTTCTTCACATCAGGTGGCCAAAGTATTGGAGTTTTGGCTTCAACATCAGTCCTTCCAATGAATATTCAGAACTGATTTCCTTTAGCATGGACTGGTTGGATCTCCTTGCAGTCCAAGGGACCCTCAAGAGTCTTCTCCAACACCACAGTTCAAAAGCATCAATTAGTTGGCACTCAGCCTTCTTTATAGCCCAACTCTCATATCCGTACATGACTACTGGAAAAACCATAGCCTTGACTAGATGGATCTTTGCTGGCAAAGTAATGTCTCTGCTTTTTAATATGCTGTCTAGGTTGGTCATAACTTTCCTTCCAAGGAGTAAGCATCTTTTAATTTCATGGCTGTAGTCATCATCTGCAGTGATTTTTGGAGCACCTCAAAATAAATTCTTTTACTGTTTCCACTGTTTCCCCATCTATTTGCCCTGAAGTGATGGGACCAGATGCCATGATCTTAGTTTTCTGAATGTTGAGTTTTAAGCCAAATTTTTCACTCTCCTCTTTCATTTCCATCAAGAGGCTCTTTAGTTCTTCTTCTCTTTCTGCCATAACGGTGGTGTCATCTGCATATCTAGGTTATTGATATTTCTCCAGGCAATATTAATTCTTGCTTGTGCTTCCTCCAGCCCAGCATTTCTCATGATGTACACTGCATATAAGTTAAATAAGCAGGGTGACAATATACAGCCTTGACATACTCCTTTTCCTATTTGGAACCAGTCTGTTGTTCCATGTCCAGTTCTAACTGTTGCTTCCTGACCTGCATACAGGTTTCTCAAGAGGCAGGTCAGGTGGTCTGGTATTCCCATCTCTTTCAGAATTTTCTACAGTTTATTGTGATCCACACAGTCAAAGGCTTTGGCATAGTCAATAAAGCAGAAGTAGATGTTTTTCTGGAACTCTCTTGCTTTTTTGATGACCCAGCAGATGTTGGCAATTTGATCTCTGGTTCCTCTGCCTTTTCTAAACACAGCTTGAACATCTCGTAGTTCATGGTCCATGTATTATTGAAGTCTGGCTTGGAGAATTTTGAGCATTACTTACTACCATGTGAGATGAGTGCAATTGTACGGTAGTTTGAGCATTCTCTGGCATTGCCTTTCTTTAGGATTGGAATGAAAACTGACCTTTTCCAGTCCTGTGGCCACTGTTGACTTTTCCAAATTTGCTGGCATATTGAGTGCAGCACTTTCACAGCATCATCTTTTAGGACTTGAAATTGCTCAATTGGAATTCCATCACCTTCACTAACTTTGTTTGTTGTGATGCTTCCTAAGGCCCACTTGACTTCACATTCCAGGATGTCTGGCTCTAGGTGAGTGATCACACCATCATGATTATCTGGGTCATGAAGACCTTTTTTTTTTTTTTTTACAGTTTTTCTGTGTATTCTTGCCACCTCTTAGTATCTTCTGCTTCTGTTAACCTTAACTGAAAGCTTTTGTTCATTCAAATGCACTCAAGTTAAACCTAGTAATCAAAGATTTGTACACAAGCATGGAGACTCAGGAAAGGCTCAACAAACTAACTAAAGGAGGTCTCAGGGAGACTAACTGGAGACAGTCTTCTATAAACCAAATGGCTCTAGTAGGGCAATTGTGAGTTTCATTTTAGTGCTCTAGCAATAACAGACTTAATTTTGCTCTGCGTGGTGCATCTCAGTTTCCTCATTTCTGACCAACTCCCTCACCCTTTATAAATACATTTTATATTCTCTATAGTGCAATAGGGATACTATTTGCAAAATATTAAGCTAATCTGTCTTACTTTCCTCCTGAAGTCATATTCTTTGGAACTTTCCACCTCTGAGGATCAATGATAGAATCCCTTGTCCTATGAGAAAGTAACAGATTTGAAAACCAGACTTGAATGAAACAGATGATTTTCTAAATCCCTTTAGAATTTTAGGAACTAACCTGATGGGTCAGATCATAGAAATCCTCCCAGGGAATGGAGATGAAATCTTTCTCGAGCACATACACCTGCACACAAGGCTTAGTAATAGTGGCCTTAGTAATATGATGCAGGTGAGTGAACGTCAAGGACAGTGGGAGAAAAGAGGAGGCAGAGGCAGAGGAAAGGAGACATCAGACACCTATTTTTTTCTTCCTCTTATCTCCTCCCATCACCTTAAGGTTAAACATCAAGGGCAATGGGCAGCATTAGGAACATCTAGGTAACTTGGGTGCTTAATGTGAGGAGTCTGCTGCACTCCACACCTGGGAGTCTGCAATGCAGTGAGGTCCCACGTGCCCTCTGCAGCTCTCTGCGACAGCCTCATCTAAGGCTAGTGGTGCTATGTGGCAGGAAAGATGAGCTTTCTGATGCTTTAGTGTTTTTGGTCTGCTTTTGGTGCTCCATGATGTGGATTCAAGACAGAGAAAACTGAGAGTTTAGGGAACTCTCTTTCTTAGCAAGAGGGTTTTGAAGCTGTAGCAGATGAATGGGAGGGATTCATAGCCCTTTGGCATCAACAAGAGCAGAGTGGGGCCCCATGAGCCAGGGAGGGCCACCAACCACAGTCCACACTTCAAGAGACCAGATCACAAGGGACCCCATCTGCCAATGGCTGTTGTGAGGGCTAGCAGGGCCAGTTCAAGGGTGATGACTGTGAAGATTAGAGAAGACAGAGGCTACCAAATGGGTTTTAGGCCTGTTTCCTTTCAAAGTCACAAGGTCACTTGAGCCCTAGTTGCCTCATAGACCCAGATACCATACTGAAATAGAGAAGGGAAAGCAATAAAATTACAAAAAATTGAAATGCTAAAATTAATACCTCAAGCTAAGAACTAAACTTTATTTTGCTTTGTTCCTTTTGTTAGGGGATAGAGGTACATGAAGAAGATTAAAGGAGTCAGAAATCAAATAAGGAAGCTATATTTTCTCTGCACAGTAGGGTTGTAGTTTAAATGAATTTATAACACTACCACAAGAGCATCTGCCTGTTCATAGCTTCTGCTCCCTCCAAACCTCACTTGAAAATGGTCCATTGTGATTTCCCAGTCAACTCCTCAGTTGCTCTCTCAATAATTACCTATAATTTAACTCTCCACTGCTAGGACTCTGCTTTGCACACCATGTGTTAGTTCAGGAACTCTGCAGTTCAAAATTTTTCGGACCTAGATCACCTTTTTGAGCCAGGTTGCAAGTATTGGGACCTGACCTTTTGTTCAGGAAATAGAAGACTAAGCCCAACACAGGGGAAGTCCCAGGAAAGTGTCTGAAGTAGATAAATTAATAGAATAGCCAATTCTTTACTTTTCCACCCATGCTCAAAGTCATGTGTGCTTAGTTGCTCAGTCGTGTCCAACTTTTTGTGACCCCATGAACTGTAGCCTGCTAGGTTTCTTTGTCCATGGGGATGCTCCAGGCAAGAATACTGGAGTGGGTTGTCATGCCCTCCTCCAGGGGACCTTCCCAACCCAGGGAATGAACCCAGGTCTCCCACATTGCAGGCAGATTCTTCACTGTCTGAGCCACCATGCTTAAAGTCATGACCAAAGAAAAACTGGGAAAAGTGCCCTGTAAAGGTATAAAAATGTTGACTCTTGACAGCTGTTCTTTCCTCTGTGCCTTTTCACTAGACTTAGGTAACAATGACCAAGTTTCTCTATTATCATAAATAAACTTGAGAAGTTCTGTAAATTTCCCTCCTTTTCCTCTACAGGGAATCAGAGATTCATCAGCTCTTACTTATGCAGAATTTCATTTACATTTTCTAGTTACTCTGATATTATAATAGTTAATAAACTGTCAGCAGTATATGTTATAGTGCAATATGATTTTTTAAAAATTCAAATACATATACTGCAACAGATAAGCTAAGACCACACTATACACTATACGCATTTTAAGATTCAGAAGAGAGCTCAGTATTTTGTACTCTCGCTGGGTTGTAATTATGAAAATAAGTTACCATTTTCTTTATATGCACATCTGAGAGAGTTATGGTTAAATCTAAGTCAGTTGATAATTCTCTCTCACTTTGCATTTATTCCAAGTTTCATTCCATCCAAAAGCAACTTCAAGGTGTCCTGTGGTGTATTTCCTACCTCATAAACATCTTTGTCAGGAGCTCCACATGTTCACCCAGCAGGGGTGTTGAGGTTCATTTAAGGGGAACCATGCCAGGTGATCCACACCGAAGCATGAGTGCAAGGCTGCTGAGCCAATGGAAAAGTCACATGATGACCTGGGGGCTGTTAGGAGATGGAGGTAGCTGTTGGTTTACTCACTCGTCTAACTTCAACATAAGTTTAAACCTGCCCTTCTTCCAAGTTTGTAAGTCAGTGGCAAGATGAACATGCTGATATGAGGATTTGGTAGCTGACATCAGCTTTAAACTTGGGTGTGATGTCTACTCAGAGACATCACATAGGTTTGCCCAAGGCCAAGCCAAGAGATCAACAGAAATGGAAAAGCACAGAAAAAAAATGTTTTTCCTAATTCAATACCACTTCTTAGGGTTCCTTGTGAAAACAACACTCACTTCAATAGCAGCTGTAACTGTTGAAAAACAGAAGAGAGGGGCATGTTACAAATGAATGTACCTTCATTTTTTCAACTTTCCCTGGTGGCTCAGACAGTGAAGAATCTGCCTGCAATGCAGGAGACCTGAGATCAATCCCTAGGTTGGGAAGATCCCCTGGAGAAGGCAAACCACTCCAGTATTCTTGCCTGGAGAATTCCATGGACAGAGGAGCCAGGCGGGCTACAGTCCATGGGGTCACAAAGAGTTGGATGAGACTCAGTGACTAACCCTTTTCAGTTGTATTTGCAGATAGGAGACAGCTCATCATCCTTATCCCACACCCCTATGGCTCATCTGTTAACACATTTGATTCCACTAGTGTTCAGTGAACTCTTACTATATGCCAGACTCTTTGAAACTGTCAGGGTACAAATCTGTTCAGCTAGCTTTTCTCCCACCTCAGCCCTGATGTATGAGTATATTTGCTTGTTTTGTTGGATTTTGTTTGGATTTGTCTCATGAAAGCTCAAAATCTGAAAAGAGAAGTATGTAGGGTAAAGAGTCTTGAGTAGCATTCAGTAGGGGGTGGGTAAAAGGGTGGGGGCCTCTGAGAATCCAGAGCCAGCTGTTCAACCGGAGATGGCTCAAGCACCTCATCGAGCACACTGACCATTGCTGAACATGAAATGAGAGACAGCACAGGTTTTTGCAAGACCTCTTCCCGTATTTTATGCTTTATGTTGTTGAAAGGGAAACTTGGACAACGCAAGTGGGCTGGGGCCAGGGCAGTGACTGCCCACTCTGCAGGCTTTCATAACAAAGAACGTTAAGGCATATTTTTGTTTTGCTGCTCCTCCTCATGGTGGTAGCCAGGTCTGAACTGACCTGCTCAGGAAAGCAAATAAAACGGAAGGCTCGTCACACACCTTCCCTCTCAGTTCCCCCCTGATGTAGCAAGACCTTTTCTCATATTTTGAAAGACCTCTCATAGTCTCTCCTCTAAGTCAAGTAAATATTTAAAGAATATTGGTTTAAAGAGTTGCAAATTGTTGGCTATCCAAGATTCCTGCTTTCATGTTTTACCATACTCTTCTTGTTTTGCTTGGACCCACCATGAGTGGCTTGAAAAGGAGGAAATCAGAAAGCCACACAAGGACCTGATTGGTCCTGTGCTCCTCTCCTGTTAAACAGAGCAGGTTCTTAAAAGATGTGATGGAAATGATTGTGTCCTTGGCCATCTCTCATTCTTCATGCGACATCTGCCGTCTTCTGGGGCTGAGCCCTGACAATTTCGGTCTCCCCAGTGAGACTCCAGACATTCTGCCTGTCCTGCCTCATCACAAGTTAATCGTCATGTGTCTGATGTCCCCAGCGTCCCACTAGGTGACTTTTACTAAAGTACCATATTCTAAAATAATAGTTAGCTATGGAACCATGTCTAACTTCTTCCCTATAGAAAGACAAAGGTTAATAGCAAAGCCTGAGAAATGGATAGTTATTTCAAAGGCACACAACTGTTATGGTAGGCTTGGACTGATGCTGAAGCTGAAATTCCAGTTGGCCACCTGATGTGAAGAACTGACTCATTTGAAAAGACCCTGGTGCTGGGAAAGAGTGAAGGCAGGAGGAGAAGGGGACAACAGAGGATGAGATGGTTGGATGGCATCACTGACTCAATGGACCTGAGTTTGAGTAAACTCCGAGAGTTAGTGATGAAAACACTAACATCACAGGGAAGCCTGGTGTGCTGCAGTTCATGGGATCACAAAGAGTTGGACACGACTGCGTGACTGATTCTCTTTCTCTGGGACAGATGGAGAGTGACTTGGGGACACCCTCAAAATCACAGCACCTGGGAACAGGTAAAAAGCCTCCTCTTTTATGCCCCAATCTTTCTTCTTTTAGCCTCATCAGTTAAGTTCCAAATTGTTTTCAAGTGCAATGCAAACCAGAGGACATCAAGTCTGGTCATGCGTTCTTTCACCCATTTCCCTTTTAAAATTTCCTCATCTGTCTGTGGCCCAGCATTTCCCAGCAGAGAGTGGTTTTTCAGGCCCTTTCATTTGAGGAGGGCAATGCATTAGTGAGTCTTTTTCCTACTGTGAACATCAGGTACAGGGAAATCATAGTTGGGGAGACAAGGCTGTAGACGTCAGACTTTCACACACTCTGTGGGAAGGAGGAGCTCAGGCATATTAACTGACTCTTGCATTCGGGATCTAAGACCATTTCAAAGTCTAAGTCTGAAGTAGAATAGTTGTCAGCTTACATCTGAAATTCTAAAGTGAACTGGGGAATATTACCTGCAGAGAAGAAGTTTGTAAATGTTTTCCATTAGTTTCTAATGATTATACATTAGAATCTGAACATGTTTGTTTAAGGCTTACACCCTGTCAACAGTTTTCACTTGGAAGAGACTTCAGCAAAATGGATCTTAGGTGATATTATTTATTTGGAACAACAAATCCCATCACAAGTTGAAATAAAAATCCCTTTGGTTCTTAGGTTCTTCCTTCACAGTAGTGATTTGTGTTTTCTTTCTAATAGTCAGTCTCCTTGATTTCCTCAGTTTTATTTTCCTTTTGTTTTTTCCTAAGTGGAACAGTGGAAATAATATGAATAATAGGCAACAACAGAGCATGGAGGAGATTATACTGTGCTCCTAACACAGAAATTTAGCAGAGAGAGCTTAGCTAAAAAGATTCATGAGAAATAAATAAAAACCTTTACGGGCTAAGGCTATCCATGAGTGTATTTCAAAACAGACCAGTTCCTGAGGATGGGTAACATATTATTTCCTTTATTTTGCATTTTTTAAAGAACCTGTGAGAGACATTAACTACTACTATCAGCTAAAGGCATAAAGGCAGGAACTCTAAGTGAAGACTGAGAAGTAAAAGTTTGGCTCCAGTTTGTTCATATGAATTAATTGCTTAGGTTTTTTTTTTTTTTTTCAGGTACTACTTTATCCTGTCCTTGTTCTCTGATAAGGTAAGAGATGAAAAACTGCATTAACTCCAACTGTAAAATTCCAATCTCTAAAGGAGACCTTAGAATAGGAAAGATTTGGCATTTACTAAATAAACAAGGAGGACAAAAGTTCTCTAATTCAAGGAATTCTTAAAAATGAGTTTTAGTTTCTGCAATCAAATGTGAATATGGAATTTGAAACAGGGTGACATTCAAAAGCAGATAATATAACTGATTGTGAGCTAGTCACATCCACTCAGGGAGAAAATATTTATGGAATATCCTTCATTTTATAACAACTGAATTTATTTTAATTTTTTCCTGTGAAATTTATAAACCAGGGATGGATTTTGTGTACTTCATGATTAAATCAACTTTAATGAATGTTTGAATTCCTCAGTCAGATGTTGAGAAAGGGAGTTTGGGGGACAAAATCCTACAGCACTGTGCTGAGGGCATATGGAGGAATGTCTGCTTTACAGAATCCAGATTCTCAGAGAGAATAATTAAATAGAATTAACAAATTTTACTTGGATAGAAGACAACAGTTACTAGCTTTTTACCAAGCATGGTACTATTCATATACATCATTTCACTGAGTCTTCACAAAACTAAGCTAGGAGGACACTATTATTCTCATTTCATGGGGGGTGAAATATAGGTATTTTGAAATGTAGGTAATTTTCCCAGCTGTCCTGGCACACACATCTTCTAACAGCAAATCATACACTCTTTTTCCTAACCCACAAGGCCTTCCAAGTAAATGCCCTGCCACTCCACAGTGGGTAATTCATCTTCCAGCTACAAAAACACAGAGATGGGGTTAAGGTTGCCAGAATTAGCAAATTAAAATGAAGGACCCTGATATGTCCCAAATACTGCACAGGGCATACTCATACTAAGAAATTATTCATTGTTTATCTGAAATTAAAATTCAGCGGCTCTCCTGCATTTTATTGGGCAATCTTAGGTGGGGAACTAAGGGCATTTGCTCAAAGGGAAGAACCTGAAGGAAGAAGGAGGTAAGATACTAGAACTCAACAGTGAATCTAAGGACTTCCCTTGTGGTCCAGGGGCTAAGACTCCATGCTCCCAATGCAGGGGGCCCAGGGTTGATCCCTGATCAGAGAACTAGACCCACACGCCACAACTAAGGGTTCACATGCTGCTACTAAAGATCCCTCATGCCACAAATAAAATACAGTGCAGCCAAATAAATATAAATATTTTGAAAAAAAAAAGTCTATGGTCCAGTAAACAGTGAGAGATCTTTCTAAGGGAAAAAGATGCACCTTTACTTTCACATGAAGCTGCAGGAGAAAGCATGAAGGTAGAGATACTGGGATGTGTATAACCTGGGAAGAAGCAACTTGTAAATGTTCAGTAAACAGTGACAGCATTGAGTTACTATTATCTGGAAAGGACTTGTGTACTGTTAAATCCCTAATGGCTAATGTCCTGGACACCAAGAGTAGCCACCCACTCTACAGGCCATGAGTGACTGAATTAAAAGCACACACTTTGGAGTGATATTAACTATTAGGTATTAACTCTGTCAGTTTGATCAGGTCACAAAACATCTTTAAGCTTCAATGCCTTTCTTTGTATAATAGAGTTGATATCATTCTCTTTAAGAACTATTTTACTCAATTAATGGCAGAAGTGGCTTATTTTCTTTTTTCTCCTTCTCCACCTCCTTATTATAATCTAGAGTGGGAATTGGTAAATGTTTCCTGTAAAGCACCAGATAACAAATATTTTAGGTTTGATGGGATATAATGGGGCTTCCCAGGTGGCTCAGTGTTAAAGAATCTATCAACCAACGTAGGAGGGGAGGGTTTGACCCCTGGGACCAGAAGATCCCCTGGAGGAGGAATCTGCAACCCACTTAAGTATTCTCACCTGGAGAATCCCATAGACAGAGGCCCCTGGCAGGCTACAGTCCATGGGGTTGCAGAGTTGGACACAACTTAGTGACTGAGCAGGCATGCAGGGGACATGTCACAGTTACTCAGTTCTGCAATTCTAGTGAGAATGCAGCCACAAACAACAGAGAGAAATGGTTTTGTTCACTAAAACTTCATTAACAAAAGTATTGAAATGGATTTGCCCTGAGGGCTGTGTATGCTAATCCCTAATTCAAAGCAGGGCTCCCATCTCTTCCCAAATCTCATCTTCATGGGGAAAGGATGGGGAAAGAAGGAAGGGGTTACTTCTGGACCTGGTGATTTAGCAGGAATTTATCTCTGACAGGGTACCACTTATATGTGGTAAATAGCAAACTGCTTCTTTTTTTTTTTTAAACTGGCTTATTTTTAAGCAGTTTTGGACTCACAGCAAAATTGAGAGGACGGTACAGAGATCTCTCATATATCTGCTGTGTCCACACATGCATAGCTCCCTGCATTACCACCATTCCATACCAGGGTGGTATATTCGTTACGACTAATGAATCTATATTGACACATCATAATCACCCAAAGTCCATGGTTTATGATTCATTCTTGTTGTACATTCTATGGGTTTGGATATGTGTATATGTCATGGTACAATGACATGTATTCAGCCATTATAGAGTATTTTCACTGCCCTAAAAATCCTCTGTACTCCACTTATTCATCTCATTCCCCTCCAACCCTTGGCAACTGCTGATCTTTTCATTGTCTCTGTAGTTTTCAGAAGGTCACAGAGTTGGAATCATATAGTTTTTTGCCTTTTCAGATTGTCTTACGCCTTTCACTTAGTAATATGCATAGAGATTCCTCCATGTCTTTTTGTGGCTTGATAGATCATTTCTTATTAGCACTAAATAATATTTCATTGTCTGATTATACTAGTTTACTTTTCCATTTACCTACTGACACATGGCCTCATTGCTTCTAAGTTTTGGCAATTGTGAATAAAGCTGCTATAAACATCTGTGTGCAGGGTTCTGAATGGACAAAAAATTTTAACTTTTTGGGGGAAATACCAAGGAACACAACTGCTAGACTGTATGGTAAGAATATGTTTTGCAAAAAACTGCCAAACTGTTTTACAAAGTGACTGTACCATTTTTCATTCCCACCAAAAATGAATAAGAGTTCCTATTTTTCCACATCTTTGCCAGAATTTAGTGGTGTCAGTAGTCTGCATTTGGTCATTCTGTTAGCATAAACTGGTATCTTGTTTTAATTTCCATTTCCCCGATGGCATATGATTTGGAATATCTTTTTATGCTTATTTTCCATCTGCATATATTCCTTGCTGAGGTGTCTATTAAGGTCTTTGGTCTGTTTCTTAATTGTTTACTTAACTTCTTGCTGTTGAGCTTTAAGGGTTCTTTGTATATCTATATATATTTGCAAAACATATATCTTTATCTTTTGCAAATATTTACTCTGTGTACCTGCCTTTTGAGAAGCCCTCATTTAGAGGAATGAGTAAGAAAGACATAAACTATCAAAATTCCAAGGGAACAAGTTGACTTTTATGGACTTCTATAATAATATCTAACATATACTGGTGTTTATTGTGTGCTAACCACTGAGATAGCATTTTATATATGTTATCTCATTCAGTGCAGTCCAGACTTTCAAAGAGAGGGTACTACTACAATCCCCACTTTGCAGACGGGGAAACTCAGGTTTGAGAAGACTCGCATGATCACCTAATGTTCCAGAACTTAAATTTAAGCAGTCTGACTCCAGCATCTGGATGCTTTACTCCTATACCATATTGCCAGTGGCAGAACTGTTTAATAAAACACAGCTCTCTCAAAACAAGGGAAGAGAGAAGCCAGGTTTTCATGTGCTGAGTGCAGAAAGTTGAAAGGCACCAAAGCATGAAATAACACGGTGCCTCTCAGAAGTGGTGAGAAGTCTGGCATAGCTGGTCTTATTCTAGGCTTCTCATTTCTGTGTCTCAATGAGTGACATCTCCATCCATCCAGTTGGGTCAAGTCAGCAATCTAGAAATCATTCTCAACTGTTTTCTCTTCCTTAGCTTCATGACCACATTTTCTCCTCCCTTTAATCTTACCTTCTTTACCCTCTGAGTCCATCTACTCCTCCCCACCTCTTCCACCTCCACCACCACCCTGGTCTGTGCTACTATCACCTCTCCTGGACCACAGCGGTAGCTGTCTAACCAGGATGCCAGATCCGCCCCATCCCTGCCAATCCATTCTCTTCAGTGCAGCCAGAGTGATCTTTCAAAATTACAAATCTGATGACAATGTCATGTCTTCTACCTCACAAACTTTTAATATCTCTAACAGTTTATCATTGTCATCAGGAAGGACAAAATCCTTGGTTTGACCTCAGGGTTCTGTGGGGTCTGGCCCCCTGTTTCTCTTTGCAGCATCTTCCCACAATAATACTCGCTCTACCTCACTCTGCTCCCTGAGCAGAAGGGCTTAGTCCTTTCATATCCACGTGCTCCCTCCCACCACAAGGGCTTTACTCTGACCATTCCCTCTACCTGCAGACTCGTTTCCCTCCTTCTTTGCCAAGTTAACACTCATTTCTCAAGTCTCAACTCAGGCTTTACACCCTCAAATTTGTCTTCCTTGACTTCCGTGACTAAGTGATACCTCTCTAAAAAATGCTCTCATAATAAACCACGAACTTTCCTTTACTAGAACCTACAAAAGGTGTGATTTTAAGTTAAAGTGGGAAGTCAAAGGAGAGCAGCGAGTTCAGGCATAACCAATTCCAGAGGCGCTAATAATGGCCCAGGACCTCTCCTCTGCTGTCCCCTATGATGGCTTCTTTCTCTGCTAAGCTCTCTTCCCATGACAAAGATTATGTTGTCCTCACAGCTAATGATCCCAGTTTATAAGCTCACAGGGCAATCTGACACTCACTTATGTGATTATGTTTGTAATGTCTGTCTTCTTCCCTGGATGACAAGGGCACTGTATGTACCTGGCGCGTGTCCTGGCACAGAAAGAAAAGGTGGATGGATAACTAGATCTCAAAAGGGAACAAGGAGAGAAGAGGAAGCAGATAAGACTAAATTAGGAGCATGATGCCTTTAGGGTGGCTTTCTGTGGGGGCAATCTCTGATTCTTTAAAATTAGAATGCAGTTAATACAAACAACATAGAAGCAGATGATCCAGAACAAAAGCTTGGAGGAATTAAGAGGCCTTATTTCAATGATTGCTGTGATATGAAAAACATATTTTAAAGTTATACTTTATTTTTAGTTTTCAGTTCAGTCACTCAGTCGTATCTGACTCTTTGCTACTCCATGGACTATAGCATGCCAGGCTTCCCTGTCCATCACCAAATCCTGGAGCCTGCTCAAACTCATGTCCATCGAGTCAGTGATGCCATCCAGCCATCTTATACTCTGTCGTCCCCTTCTCCTCCTGCCTTCAATCTTTTCCAGCATCAGGGTCTTTTCTAATGAGTCATGTCTTCACATTAGGTGGCCACACTATTGGAGCTTCAGCTTCAGCATCAGTCCTTCCAATGAATATTCAAGATTGATTCCTTTAGGATTGACTGGTTTGATCTCCTTGCAGTCCAAGGGACTCTCAGGAGTCTTCTCCAACACCATAATTCAAAAGCATCAATTCTTTGATGGTCACCTTTCTTTATGGTCCAACTCTCACATCCATACATGACTATGGAAAAACCATAGATTTGACTCGTTGGACCTTTGTCAGCAAAGTAATGTCTCTGCTTTTTAATATGCTGTCTAGGTTTGTCATAGCTTTATCACTGTTTTACAGTATGCTATTTAATATTTTTAGTTACTGAGTAATTGAGAAGATAGTACAGAGAACCAGTTTTTCTCATTAGTAGCATCTTATATTAGTATGATACATTTGTTACAATTAGTGAACCAATATCAATACATTGTCATTAGCTAATAATGAAGAGTTTATTCAGACTTCGCTTTTACCTACTGGGTTTTTTTTTCTGTTCCAGGATACTGTATTAATTCTTAAGGGTGACATTAAAAAATTCCATGAACTAGGTGGTCTGAAACAGCAGAAATTTGTTGTCTCACAGTTCTGGAGGTTAGGAGTCTGAAATCAAGGTGTCAGTAGGGCCATGCTTCCTCTAAAACCTGTAGAAGAATTCTTCCCTGCTTCTTCCTAGCCTCTAGTGGTTTTCTGGCAATCTTTGATGTTCCCTGACCCGCAGCTGCATAATTCCAATTCTTGCTTTGTTATCAACTGGCCTTCTCCGGTGTCTCTCTCTTCAAAAGGCCATCTTCTTATAAGGATGCCAGTAGGATAGGATTAGGGACCCACTGTACTCCAGTACATGCTCATCTTAGCTAATTACACTGCAATGACGCTATTATCAAATATGGTCACATTCTAAAATACTGGGAATTAGGGCTTCGACATATCTTTTTTGGGGGGACACATTTAATCCATGACAGACCTCACCCAAAATACCACATTATGTTTAGTTGTTGTGCCTTTTTAGGCTACTCTTGGCCAGGAGGCTTCTTCAGCTTTCCTTGGTTTCAATACCTTGAGAGTTTTGATGAATACTGGTCAGGTATTTTGTAAGATGCCTCACTGTTTACATGTGTCATATCTTTTGTTCACAATAAGATCAGGATAATGTGTTACTAGCAGCAGAAAATCCACAGAGGTAAAGAGCTATTGTCATCACATAATATCCAGAGTGCATACTATCAACATGATTTATCAATGTTGATGTTCACCTTGATCACCTGGCTGAGGTTGCTTTTAGCAGATTTCTCCACTAGAAAGTTGCTCTTTTCCTCCCTTTCCATATTGTACATTTTTCAAGGAAGTCACTAAGCACAGCCCCTAAAGAATGAGGAGTTATGTGCTTGCTCCTTGAGTGTGGAGTATATACATAAATTATTTGAAATTTATCTGTATGGGATATCTGTCTCTTCTTTCCATTTATTACTTTTTTCAAGCATATGTTTATATCAGTATGAACTTATGGATATTTATTTTCTGTTTTGGATCATAATTCAATACTACTTTATTTTGTTGCTCAAATTCTTTAAGCTTTGCCACTGGGGACTCTTTTAGTTGACTCCTGTGTCCCTTTGACATAATCCAATCAAAAATTTTATGCACGTCTTTATCTTTTGGCACCCAAACTCATATCCATTGAGTTGGTGATGCCATCCAGCCGTCTCATCCTCCGTGGTCCCCTTCTCCTCCTGTCCTCAATCCTTCCCAGCATCAGGGTCTTTTCCAATGAGTCCACTCTTTGCATAAGGTAGCCAAAGTATTGGGGTTTCAGTTTCAACATCAGGCCTTCCAATGAACACCCAGGACTGATCTCCTTTAGGATGGACTGGTGGATCTCCTTGCAGTCCAAGGGACTCTCAAGAGTCTTCTCCAACACCACAGTTCAAAAGCATCAATTCTTTGGCGCTCAGCTTTTTTCACAGTCCAACTCTCATATCCATACATGACCACTGGAAAAACCATAGCCTTAACTAGACAGAACTTTGTTGGCAAAGAAATGTCTCTGCTTTTTAATATGCTGTCTAGGTTGGTCATAACTTTCCTTCCAAGGAGTAAGCGTCATTTAATTTCATGGCTGCAATCACCATCTGCAGTGATTTGGGAGCCCCCCCCAATAAAGTATGCCACTGTTTCCACTGTTTCCCCGTCTATTTGCCCTGAAGTGATGGGACCAGATGCCATGATCTTACTTTTCTGCATCACTGACTTGATGGACATGAGTTTGGGTGAACTCCGGGAGTTGGTGATAGACAGGGAGGCCTGGCATGCTGCAATTCATGGGGTCGCAAAGAGTCAGACACGACCGAGCAGCTGAACTGAACAAGATAAGATGCTCCAGACTTATTTTGTATATTTTCACTTCAGTATCAGTCATTTCTCCAAGGAGACCTGGTACCTTTTATCAGGGAATGGTATTAGAAACCAAAATCTGGGCAATGAAAAGGGTTTTGTAAAAGGGAAATGAATGATTTAGGAAACTGAGAGGGAGAAGAGAGTTTTAGGTGCAAAACTCATGAAAAAGGGAGGAAGGGAATTGCCCAGGTTAAGCAATGATTTCCTGATTAAACTTCAGACAGGTTAGGGAGGAGAGAGATAGTGGAGGGACGTACATTGAAGAGGACAGTACAGAAGGTCCCAAAGTCAACCACGTGGCATCAAAGCAAATGACCTTGGTATTACCTGAGCTGCTGATTAGAAGTCATTAAAAAGATCTTCCATAGCAATCTTTCATTCCTGTCCCACCTCTAAAACAACTATCTACTTGGCTATAACTTCAAGGTTTTGTAAGACCATAAAACCCTTCAAAGAGCCAAGCAAGATGGGAAAATGTCGGTAAAGAATCTCTGTACTTAGAGATATTTTCCCTGCCTCTAGCCGTTTAGTGAACTTGACCATCAGCAAACCAAGTTGGCTGGTACTCTCAGCCAGATTTATATTGGACACGAATACCTATCAGCCTTTGGCTTCTACAGCTGTTTGAGTTGATGGTTAGGATAACTGGCTGTTCATCCACTCTGTCATTTAACTGGACCATTGAATTTCTTGAGTCTCTCACGAGTGTTGTCCCATACGAAGTCATATTTTAACATAAGCTATGTATTACATCTTGATGGTAAATCATGACCAACCTTGAACATCTGGCTGACATGAAGATAGGTTTTAGTGGCTGATGTTGGTTATGCTGGGCAAAGGACAAAAGTAAATAAACCTGTCATAGGAAGCCTATACACAGAGAACAGACTTTTTTTATTCAAATGTTGGCTGTTTACTACGTATGCAATTTTAGGTATGTTTTGAATATTCCCAGGATTCAGTAGCTACAATATAGGAGTAATAAACCCTACTTCCAAAGATTATTGTGGGGAGAAACAAGAAAATACATTTATAATGTCCCAAGAACAGCATCTGTCATGCAGCAGTCTGGAGAGCGTACACTCCATTTTCTGTACTCCTCTCCTCAACAAGGCCTCCCTTTTCTCTCCCTCCCTTTTCCTCTCTTCAAGTGCTTAAGCCTTTGTCTCATTCCCTAGTAGTTTGTGATTCCTAAATTTAGCCTTATTTCCAGGCCTCTCATCCCTCACTTGCCCCAATCCAAAATAGCTTCTTTCTCTTAACTGCTCATCAAAACCCTCATTTCCTGAAATTCTGATCTCATCCAGGTGTTAAGAAAAAACATTTTGCTGAATTGATTAAAATACATCACATTGCTTATAGGCATTAATATGTTAGTTACATGTTAATTAATACATATTTTTAATATATTAATACATCTCTAGAGTGTGTGTGTGTGGACACTCCCCATAATCTATATCCAACCTGAGAATGGAGAGCATGGTAATTAGGTGGGCAGGCTCTGGAATTCATCTTCTGGGTTTCATATGCAGATTTGGTCTCATGGTAACTGTAGGAACTTATGCAAGTTACTACAACTTTCCACATATTAGTGTCTTTATCTCTACGTGGATCTAATAAGGTCCCTGATATTGGGAAAGACTGAAGGCAAAAGGAGAAGGGGATGGCAAAGGATAAGATGGTTAGATAGCATCACCGACTCAATGGACATGAATTTAAGCAAACTCTGGGAGATAGTGAAGGACAGAGAAACCTGGCATGCTGCAGTCCATGGGGCTACAGAGTTGGACATGACTTGGTGACTGAACAACAACAATAATAAGGTTGCTGTAGGCTGAAATGAGATGGTTCATACAATACCCTTTGAAGAGTGCCTCATGGAAATAAGCTGCTCAGTAAATGTTAGCTATCATGATCATTGATAACTGAGGCAGTCATCTTTCCATCCTACCTCTGCTTTGAATCTCAGGAAAGGTGAGACTCCATCTGATACTTCTTTCTCAACAGTTTCCTACTGATGAGAAAAGCATTTCCTTTTGTTTTGTACACAGCCAGAGAGCAAAATTCCAAGAACTCAGCATCCAAGCATAAAGTAATTTCAAGGTTTGTGCTGTAGACTGAATTCAGTCTCCCTGCCAAGTTCATGTGTTGAAGTTATAATCTCCAGTGTGACAGTGTTTGGACGTGGAGCCTATGGGGGTAATTAAGTTTAGCTGAGGTTATAAGAGTTGGGTGTCATTATGTGAGTGCCCTTAAAAGAGGAGACACCAGAGAGCTCTCGCTCTCTCTGCAAATTTCTCTCTGCCATGTGAGGACACAGGTAGAAGGTAGCCATCTGCAACCAGAAAGGGGCTCCTCATCAGGAACTGGCCATACTGGTACCCTGATCTCAGACTTCTAACCTCCAAAACCTGAGAAATTATACATCTGTAGTTTAAGCCTCCTGGGTTATGGTATTTGGTTATGGTAGCTCAAGCAGACTAATACAGTTTGAGTGATAAGATGACCCCCACAATCATCCAAGTATAAAATGTCAGAACTTTTCAGTGAACTGGTAGAAGCTTACTAATAAAGCTAAGACTTTATTCATTAACATGTGATCTGGTTCACCATGTTAATTATAATCTCAGCTATAACCCCAGCCAGATGTCTTTCAGATGAAACATAGATTGTTATCTAAGCTGGGTAAGAATGCAGTAGTCATTTGATTCACATTCCCGTGTTGCATATGAAGTCACTGAGGCCTAGAGTGTTAAGAGGCTTTGCAGAAGTCTCACAGCTGGAGCCCAGGTTCTCTCCCTCTGAGGCCTGCATGCTCTTCACAGAGTGCCTCAGTGCAGATCATCAGTCACAGGGAGGCCCTGCAGGGGCTGCAGAGATGAATTAGCTCAAACCAGAGTTCCTAGGAAAAGTGCTTTCCTAAGCTTCATGTGCATATGAGAAAACCGAGGGTAGCAGCATTAACCTTTTAGTTACTCTGACTCAGAAATGCAAAGAATGGCTTACCTGTTTTCTAGAATTGACCTAAAGTTCCTCTGGAGTTTCACCCTATCTCCTTAGTGTAAACTGAGATGGGGCGGTTGCTGGGACAGTGGGTGATGACATCTACATTTGCCAACAAACAGCATCACTCTCTCTTCCAACTTCAACAGTCTCTTTTGGATCATTGAGTGATTTGAGGTTGGTCTTGCAGGTCTCTTCCCTCTCTCCGTGTTCCTTCTCAGGATGACCTGGACTCTGGGTGTACACGTTTGAGTGTTGTTCTACAATGCTAAGTCTGCTCCTTGTGCTAAATTTCACCTGGACCTGCACTGAGGCACTCATGTGGGGATTTTCAGATCTTCTAAACCAGAGATGAACACACTGTGGCCCTTGGGTAAAAGTTTATTTTTATAAATAAAGTTTTATTGGAACATGGCCAAGCCTGCTGATTTACACATGGACTATGGCTGCCTTCATGCTACAAATACAGTACGAAGGGGACCGGTCCATACCTCCAAAAATATCAACTATCTAGCTTTTTAGAGAAAAAATTTGTTGCTTACTGCACTAGACCACCACTGTCTAAAAGAACTTTCTGCTACGATGGAAATGTTTCCTATTTGCCTTTCAATACAGTAGCCACCAGTAACATATTGTTTTTGAGCACTGGACATGTGGCTTGTGTGACTAAGGAACCAAATTTAAAACTTCACTTAATGTGAATAACTTTAAAAATTATAACACATTTATAACAACCACATCATGCTCAACAGTGAAAAACTGAAAGCATTGCCTCTAAGATCAGGAACATGATAAGGATGCCCACTCTCACATTTTTATTCAAAATTTTTCTGGCCAAAAAGCACAAGAAAAGATGCTCAACATCAGTAATTATTAGAGAAGTGCAAATTAAAACTACAATGAGGTAGTTTTGATCAGAAAGGCCATCATTAAAATGTCTACAAATAATAAATGCTGGAGAGGGTGTGGAGAAAAAGGAAATCTCCTACACTATTGGTGGGAATTTAACTGATGCAGCCATTATGAGAACATTATGGAGATTCTTTAAAAAATCCAACGTAGAGCTTCCATACAATCTGGAAGGGCTACCCTGATTGCTCAGCTGGTAAAGAATCTGCCTGTAATGTGGGAGACCTGGGTTCAATCCCTGGGTTGGGAAGATCCCCTGGAGAAGGGAACAGCTACTCACTCCAATATTCTGGCCTTGAGAATTCCATGGACTGTATAGTCCATGGGGTCACAAAGAGTCTGACATGACTGAGCGACTTTCACTTCCACATGATCCAGGAATCCACTCCTGGGTACATACCCAGAAACAATTAAAACACTCTAATTTGAAAAGATATATGCACTCCATTGTTCATATCAGCACTAATGACAATAGCCAAGACATGGAAACAACCCAAATGATTTGCTTAAGAAAATATGATATGTATATACACACATACACACATACAGTGGAATTTTACTCAGCCGTGAAAAAGAATAAAATAATGCCATTTGCAGCCACATAGATAGACCTAGAGATTATCCTACTAAGTGAAGTAAGTCAGACAGAGAAAGACAAATATCATGTGATATCTCTTTTTGTGGAATCCAAAAAATGATACAAATGAATTTATTTATAAAACAGAAGTAGACTCACAGAAGTAGAAAGCAAATTTATGGTTACCAAGGGGGAAAGGGGGAAAGGGATAAATCAGGAATTTGGGATTAACAGATATACATTATTACATATAATATAGATAAAGCAAAGACCTACTGTATAGCACATGGAAATATATTCAATATCTTGTAATAACCTATAATGAAAAAGAATCTGAAAAAATATATGTATGTAAAACTGAATCACTTTGCTATATACCTGAAACAGTATAAATAAACTATACTTCAACTTTAAAAAGAATAAATAAGTTAGGAAAAAATACAGTTTAACTACCTTATGTGTCTAGGCTATCACACCGGACAGTGCAGCCGTAGACACCCTGAATAGGCCTCTGGGAGCTATTCTTAATCCCTTAGGATCTTCTCTGGCCCCTTCCCTGGGAGTTTACATTATCACTCTGGGGACATGTGTTCACGTTCAAGGTTTTTAACTACAGGTATGCAACTTTCCTCAGGCAGGGAAGAGGAACACGCTGTTAGTCCCTGATGTTTCAGACTCTTCCATATCTATGAAATGTTTACTATCCAGCACCACCCACCAGTGTCTCAGATTCTGACCCAGGGATGGGCTGCAAAGAGTTAACTCTGGGATATTCTTCTTCTGTAGTCTATCGGGTTAGGGATGGCATCATTCTCTCCTTCCTCATGTGGCTGGGGCTTCTCTTACAAAATGCTGTATCCTCCTCCTCCCTGAGATCACATCCATTCTTTCCCCTTTCCAGGACCATCCGATGGATGAGGTACAGAGAGAGAAATACCTTAACCACAAGGGAAGGCATTCCAAAACATATCCTTCATAGGACTGCTGCATTAACCTGGTTTATATAAGATAGAAGCTGGACTATGCTCAGACTCAATGCACATTTGTTGAGTACCTAAAGTTTTAAGCCCTCAACCCACTGCTAGAAAGGACCCACTCTACTTCTCTCCCTCTTCTCTGGCTCTCCCCAAGCTGACAAATACAGTTCCTAATTACCCCTCTGAATCTGCTTCGGTAGCTTTAGAAGAAATACTTGCAACATAAGCATGGCTTTTTCTTGAATAATTTACATTTTTCTAAACTATTACCTTTATATAGCATTTATACCTGATATAGCACTTATCACCTGTCAAACTTGATTACCTAATTGATTAATTTCCTTTTTCCACGTTCAGAATATAGGCTACATGAGAGCAGAATTTCTTTGGTTCACTGCTGTATTCTTAGTATACAGAATTGCACCTGAGAGAAGGTAGGTGCTCAGATATTTCTGAGTAAACAAAAACATGTGGATTATACCTCATAGGATGCCTTTGACGTTTAACAACAAAACACCTTCCACACCAGTGGTCAAGATGGAGATGGAGCAGGCTAAAGAAGTTGAAGGCTATAGAGAATCCCTCTTCACAGCCTTGGTGAGGATAATGAGTGGCAGAAATTGTAAAAGAACATGGACTCTCACCTGCACCATGGATTAAAAACACACAACTTTGAGAAGTTAAAAGACGACCCATTGTTGGTGGGGAAGATACATAAATTCACAAGCCCTGCTTTCCAAATTTCAAGCGTTCATCCATTCTTTACTTGATTATAACTACTGTGCTGTGCTGTGCTTAGCTACTCAGTCGTGTCCAACTCTTTGTGACCCCATGGACTTTAGCCTGTCAGGCTCCTCTGCCCATGGGAACTCTCCATGCAAGAATACTGGAGTGGGTTGCCATGCCCTTCTCCAGCAGATCTTCCCCACTTTGAGGTCAAACCCAGGTCTCCCACATTGCCAGTGGATTCTTTACCATCTGAGACACCAGGGAAGTCCAAAAATACTGGAGTGGGTAGCCTATCCCTTCTTCAGGGGATCTTCCCGACCTAGGAATCAAACTGGAGTCTCCTGCATTCCAGGCGGGTTCTTCACCAGCTGAGTTATCAGAGAAGCCCTATAACTACTGAACCTGAGATTAATTTCTGAAACTCACTTATTTACCTAAAATTTCAACTTATCAACTTCTGGTGGTGTCTTTATTCTTTTAGTAAAAAAAAAAATTATGTTGTGGAGATTAATTAAGTTTTTGTTTGAAATGAACTGGAATCTTTTCTTAATTATGTTTTACCTTAGCATCTTTCAGCTGCAAAATATCTTCAACTAGCCTTCTTAGTTAAAAAAATAAAGGGCTACTTGCAAATAAACTTTCTGAAGATTTATTTCAAATGAAATCATGTATAGAAAAGTATGTCATAAACAAGAAGTATTCTGCGTTTGTAGGCCTTTGCTACACCATTGTCTTTATCAGCAATCCCGAAAAAAATCTTTGCAATAAAGTTTTCTTTCTCACAAAGAGTGTAAAATTATGTAAGATTTTGGAAATCACCTAACATTTAGTTCCTTAATGAAAATAGCATAGATTTCCAGTTCTGTTGAAGTGATAGGAATCTCATCAGATAAAAAGTGATGGCTCTGAAAATGGAGGAGAAGAGTTGAAGTGGGAATCAATGAAATTGTTTTTGTAGTAGTAATTACAGATTGGGAAGTGCCAATTTGGTTTTAAGGGATTTTGAGTGGGAATTTACATAAGGGCAAACTTAATACCAGTGTCATTAACCCAAGGAGAAACCAGTCTTTATAAGCTTGCTGCAGAGCATTATCTGAAGACATTTCTTTCAACAAATCTCCTCATTTTATGTAAGTGAACAAAGCCTATGCAACACAAACAGCCCAAATCTAGTACACATGTTTGAGACAAAACCACATTTATGTTTATTTCAAACATCTCCCCATTCCCTTTTCTCCTTGGCAACCACCATCCTGCTTTCTGCTTCTATGAGCTTGACTATTTTAGACTCTGCCTGTAAGTGAATCATGTAATATTTGTCTTCTGTGCTTGGCTTATTTTACTTAAGATAATGTCTTTAAGGTTCATCCATGTTGACACAAATGGCCGGAATTTTTTCTTTTTTAAGATGGAATAATATTCCATTGTATGTGTATACTACAATTTCTTCATCTGTTACTGAGCATTTAGATTGGTTGCATATCTTGTTAATAATGTTACAATAAGCTTGAGAGTGCAAATAGATATCTCTTCCAGATCCTGGTTTTATTTCCCTGGGCTATATACCCAGACTTCCACATATATTTTAAGAAAAAGAATTGAAGAAAAGGCTTTTCCCAAATTTTCATCACTACTCGCCACTTTTTCTGCTCTGCAATGATGAGTGTGCCTCTCGCAGAGAAAGACCAAACGAGTGGAAATGAGTCAGTCATTGGCAGAGGGGTGTGCGACATGCTGCCTGGTTCATTGTTCCTTCACATTGCCATCGTGAATAAATGGAAGGTTAGCTGCATCCAGAGGAATGTTTCACAGGGATCACTTTCTTGTCTGTCAGGCACAGAGACATCCAGAACAATCACCGTCTGTGTCTGAAGTCTGATTCTCTGGCGCAGAGCCTTGCTGAAGACACAGCACAGTCATGTAAACATGCCTGGTGTTAGCTCTCCTGGAAGCCCTCTTCCTGGGACTTCTTATTTAACTAGGGGATTTGGGTTCCAAGAACCACACCTCATTTCACATTTCTTTATTTGCATGTTCTGTAATTTTTTAAAAGAGTGTGTTAAGATAATAAACGATATTAAAATAACAACTTTATGATGTGTTAACGAACCAGGTATTTAATATATATTTTCTCATTTTATCTTTCAGATACTTCTTTATGGTAATTACTATTATTTCACTTTATAGGAAACAAACTAAAGTTGGGAGAAATTACAAACTTGTCCAACAGTTCAGTCGACCGTATTGCCTCTGTAGTTGCAATTTTTTTTAGCCTACCATTTTGAAACAAAACACCATCCCTATACTGCAATAGAATTGTGCTTACTGTTTCCTTCTGCTTCCAGAGCCAAGGGCATGGCTTTTCTCTGAATACAATACTGTCCATTTATCCACACACTGATTATACTCAAGGACAATACATCATTTGATATACTGTTGGTCTATTTTTATAAATTTTGATGTTTTCTTTTTTAAAGCATATTAAAGCCATAATTCTCTTTTCTAGCTTGCTCAACTCCAGTAAAAACTTGCCAAACTTTGCAATTTTTTCTCTACTTTGCAACAGAACTGTGAAACTCTTACCAAGATCCAAGCCTTTGCATTTTGTTCACCAAACTATGATCTCATCGGTGTGGGAATGAAGGAGTAATTAAGGCAAAGAAATAGAGGATTAGAACCAGAAGGAACATCTCTGGTACTTGTCCACTGCCCCTTCCTTCACCCCTAGAAAGGAGAAAGAGTAGGCTCTGTCTAAAAGAGAGGGGAGATGCCCAGTAACCTGGGTTATTTGTTAGAAAGCCACACATTGTGGCATTTTTAAAATATTCATTTAAAGGGATTTATTTTAAAATATTTTCAAATAAAACTTACTATTTAAAAATGTGGCATACCATGCCTGTGTCCTATTTTAAATGTTGATTTGCTGTATTGTTACATCTCAATTGACTTAGAGAATAAGAATCAAGTATTGCTAGAAAAATATATGCACAGACATATTCTCACAAAATAAATGACAGAATATAACAGAATTTTGTGAAATGCTGATATTGGTATCAAGTTTGATAAGCTTAGAAACTACTTATGTCAATTCTTCAGTGTTTAACTGAAATAGAGTCTACTTTTAGTGCTTAACAAAAAATCAAGGCTATCAGCCAGGACATGAAAGCAACCTACATGTCCATCAACAGAAAAATGTATAAAGAAGATGTGATATATATATATATATATATATATATATATATGTATATATATAAAGGAATATATAAAAAAGGATGTATATATATATATGTATATATATAAAGGAATATTACTCACTCATAAAAAGAAATAATGCCATTTGCAACAACATGGATGGACCTAGAGATTGTCATACTAAGTGAAGTAAGTCAGACAGAGAAGGGAAAATATCATATGATATCACTTATATATGGAATCTAAAAAAATGGTATTAATGAACTTATTTACAAAACAGAAATTGAGTTACAGATGTAGAAAACAATCTTACGGCTATCAGGAGGAAAGGCAGGGAGTTAGATTGGGAGATTGGGATTGACATATACACACTGCTATATATAAAATAGATTTAAGAACTGTATAGCACAGGGAACTCTACTCAGTACTCTGTAATGACCCATATGGGAAAAGAGTTTTAAAAAGAGTGGATATATGTATACGTATAACTGATTCGTTGTGCTATATACCTGAAACTAACATGACATTGTACATCAACTATACTCCAACAAAAATTAAACAACAGCAAAACACAGGCTATTAAAAAACACCAAAAACTTTTGTCCCGATCCATATTCTTTTTAACGAACCATGTTTTTCTTTTGCCTGAGCTCTGGGTCAGTTTAAAACAAATCTCCATCTAATTTTTATGGCCAATTATCTGTATTTACTAAACAAAGCATGTGCATGTTCAGGCAACATGGAAAAACTGAGTGAAATAGATATCTTTCCTAAAGTAAACAAAAAGGAATATTGTGCAAAACTCAACACTGGGTGAACTTTAAGGAATGAAGCTAATCTTAAATTTCAGAAACGAAGAATGTCATAAATCATACCAATGTTTTCTTAGGTTAGTCTCCCAAGGTAATATAAAAAAATTGAAAATAAAAAAATGGGACCTAATAAAACGTACAGGCTTTTCCAAAGCAAAGGAAACCATAAACAAAATGAAAAGACAACCTATGGAACGGGAGAAAATATTTGCAAACGATGCAGCCAACAAGGGCCTAAATTTCTAAAATGTACAACCGGTGCATACAACTTGCCAACAACAACAAAAATACAATCCAAGTGGAAAAATGGGCAGAAGAGCCAAACAGGCATTTCTTCAAAGATGAAATACTGGTGGCCAACAGGCACATGAAAAGATGATCAACATCACTAATTATTAGAGAAATGCAAGTCAGAACAACAACGAGGATCACCTCACACCAGTCAGAATGGCCATCATTAAAAAGTCTACAGATAAAATATGCTGGAGAGGGTATGGGTAAAAGGGAACCCTCTGACACTGTTGGTGAGAATGTAAGTTGGTTCAGCCACTATGGAAAACAGTATAGAGGTTCCTCAGAAAACTAAAAATATAATTACCATAGGATCCAGCAATCCCATTACTGGGCATACATCCAGAGAAAACTTTAATTCAAAAAGCTATATGCACCTTTACATTCATAGCGGCACTATTCACAATAGCCAAGATGTGGAAACAACGTATTACTGAGCAACAAAGAGAACAAAATCATGCCATTTACAGCAACAAGGATGCAACTAGAGATTGTTACACTAAGTGAAGTAAGTCAGAAAGAGAAAGACAAGTACCATATGATATGGTGCAGACATAGAATCAGGGACATAGAGAATAGATTGGTATTTGTCAAGGGGAAAGGGGTGGGGGAAGGTTGAATCGGGAGTTTGGAATCAGCAGTTGTAAATTGGTATTAATATATATAGAATGGAAAAACAACAAGCTCCTACTGTATAGCATAGGAATTATATTCATTATCCTCTGATAAACCATAATGGAAAAGAATATGAAAAAGAATACATATATATATATGTTATATATATATTTATGTGTGTGTGTGTGTATAACTGAGTCACTTTGCTGTACAGTAGTAACTCACACAACATTGTAAATCAACAGGAGGTCAATAAAAATTTTTCTAAAGTTAAAAAAATGAAATGAAGAATGTCAGCTCACAAGCTGAAGGCATTATAGCCCAGTGAGGATTAGCCTTGGAGCAGACCCTCATGCCAAGGTGCTGGGTTTACAGGACACGCAGATATGGTCCTGGTCCTCAGGAGCTGGAACTTGGACCTGAAATTCCTACATTAAGCTGGGACCTTGGAAATTCTGCACCGTCAGTGAAGGAGGATTAAATATTCAAATGACCAGGCTTAAAATGCAAAAGAAGCTTGTCTCTGACAGCAGATGTGGTTAGAAAAAGTTTCTAGTGAGTAACCGAAACAAAACATGATATGTGGTCGTAGACACAATTTCTGCTACCCATGTGGTGCTGAAATCATTAAGACAGGAAATTAAGGAAAATTTGGTCCTGGGGATACCCCTCGAGCTCCCGGCAGAAGCAAATACAAAACCACTGCCTTGGGACACTTTCCTGAATCAATCTATACCGTGAAAAGTGAAAATGTTACTTGTTCAGTTGTGCCTCTTTGTGACCCCATGGACTGTAGTCCACTAGGCTCCTCTGTCCATGGGGTTTTCCAGGTGAGGTTACTGGAGTGGTTTGCCGTTTCCTTCTCCAGAGGATCTTCCCAATCCAGGGATCAAACCCGGGTCTTCTGCACTGCAGGCAGGTTCTTTACTGACCGAGCTACCAGAGAACTGTACACACATAGAAAAAACAACATGGAGTCAAAAATTAAAATTATAGATAAAATGAAGAAACAGTCCCTTAGGAGAGAAATCAGTGGACACAACAAACAGAAAGATGAGCACTGTAAGAACTTGACATAATTTAACAGCTTGAAGGAATTTATAAAATGGTGCTATTTAAAATGATCAAGTGGAAAAATGATGGAGTAGAAATATACAGAAACCATAGGAAACAATTTACAAAGAACAGGCACGTTTGAAAAAGTAACAATTAGAATATCCACAAATGAAAAAATATTCACTGGAAAAAAAGTCTCAGTGGATGATATGTCAGTTATGTATTGCCATAGTATGTTGCCTTGGACTCGAGAGGTATGAATGTCTGAAAGTATTAGTTGCTCAGTTGTGTCCAACTCTATGCGACCCCATGGAGCCCACCAGGCTCCTCTGTCCATGGACTTCTGCAGGCAAGAATACTAGAGTAGGTAGCCATGCCCTTCTCCAGTAGATCTTTCCGACCCAGGGATCGAACCTGGGTCTCCTGCATTGCAGGCAGATTCTTTACCTTCCGAGCCACCAGGGAAGCTGAGAAGTATAGAACAAGCAAGCTGGGGCTGCCTAGGTGGCGCTGTTGCCCTTGGCTGGGATTGCTCCCTTATGAGGGGTCAGCTGGCTTTTGGCTGCTATAAGCTGGCCTCAGTTGGGGTGACAAGGGTGACTGGGCTCCATTTTACATGTTTCTCATCCTGCAGTAGACTACTGGGTATGTTCTTATGACAGTGACAGAGCAAGGGCATAATAACTGACACACTGTCACTCCTGCTTCATTTTCTTGATCAAAACCATGACTCGACCAAGCCCTGAGTCAAGGTCAGGGCAGGGCGCCTCATTCGTGATGAGAGAGCACTGCATTGCACAGTCATGTGGAATAGGATATTTCAGGGAGACGTGAAGAATTGAGGACATTACTGCAATAGATTGCAGATGAGTGAAAGAGCTTGTTAAACACACCTGAATAGAGAATGAGTGAAAAAGGAAAATGTGAAAAAACCTCTCAGTTTACAGCAAGCAGAGTAGCAAAGAGATAGGATACATGAAAAAGTTAAGACACCAGGAGTACAGACTGAGATGGTCCGTCATATATCTAATAAGATTGCCAGAGAAGACAGTACATTTAAGGAAGAAATAGAATTTTCCTGGGTTTATAACAGACCTATTTTCTCATAATTTGAAAGCATGATGGGCCCTGAGAAGAAATTTATTTTTTTAAAAGTCATACCTAAATGCACTTTAGTAAAACTTGAGAATGTGAAGAGAAAATTTCAAAGCCACAAGGAAGAATAGACAGATTACTTACTAAAACACAACCAGTTGCTGCTGCTGCTGCTCAGTCGCTTCAGTCGTGTCCGACTCTGTGCGACCCCACAGACAGCAGCCCACCTGGCTCCCCCATCCCTGGGATTCTCCAGGCAAGAACACTGGAGTGGGCTGCCATTTCCTTCTCCAATGCAAGAAAGTGAAAAGCGAAAGTGAAGGCGCTCGGTCGTGTCCGACTCTTCACGACCCCACGGACTGCAGCCTACCAGGCTCCTCTGTCCATGGGATTTTCCAGGCAAGAGTATTGGAGTGGGGTGCCAGTTCCTTCTCCAAAATATAACTAGTAAATGAAAGCAAACTTTTCATCAACAACAATAGATACCATAAGACAACAAACTGATACTCTATGGGGATTGAGGGAAAATAGCCATCAATATGGAATTCTATACGATACAAAAAAGTCACTACAAAATGAAGGCAAAATAAAAGGCTATGCTAAACAACTACTACATAATGTGCTTTAGAAAGAAAAAAAAATAAATCCAGAAGGAAGGAATAAGATCAGAGAAGCAACAGTGATCATAGACAGTGCAGATGTGGATAATTTAAATTTTTATTAACTGAAGATACCACAATAATCAAAATAATGACTATGGCTGAGGGAGGCTTGAAAACAGAGTAGATTAAGCAACATCACAAGGAAAATGTGAAGGAGTAACTAGAGTTAAAGAATTCCTCTTGTGTTACTCAGGAAAAGACTTGAGGTATTAATTAACTATGAATTTTTTTAAGTCAAACATGCTTGTTAAAATATAAGGGTAACTACTAGAAGGGCAGAAATAGAATATATAACTTCAGAATCAACAGAGGAATGTGGCGTCTATAGAGAACCTAATCATTCTATAGAAGGCACGAAGTGAAAAGAGCACTCTCTCTCTCTCTCTATATATATATATATATATGATTAGAAACATAAAATAAGGTAGAAGAAATGTAATCACACTATTTGTAAATGTATTAAACTCAAAAATGCTTGGCCTCACTAACAGTCAGGGAAATGTAAAATGAAGCAAAGAGATACAATTTTATGACCATCACATTGTGAAAAGAATTAAACAGCTAATAACACCAGATTTGTTGCCAAGGATATAGGAAAATAGGTCACGTTATACACTGTTGGCACAAGTGTAACTTGGTACTTCATAAGGCAGTGTAATAATACCTAATAAAATTGAATACATACAAATATATGTCTAGATGTTAGAGAAATTCTCATGTGCATACAGGAGATATACATAAGGATGTTAACAGGGAAAATCCAGAAGCAACCAAAAACTGTAAGGTAGAGGCAACCTATAAAAAGCAAACAGTAAAGAGTATATATAGTATTCTCCTGTCTCTCTGTGTCAGTTATGTGTGTGTGTATGTGTAACATACACATATATAAAGTACGTACTTATAAGTATATTATAACTACATGAGCAGGTTATGTGTATATATACCTTAAACCTGCCAATGCCATGTGGGTCGATAAAAATATACTTATAAGTAGAAGCTATAAAATGTGCCCTATTCTATACATCTGCGTTCCTTTTGCTGTCTCACATGTTGGGTTCTCGTTACTGTCTTTCTAAATTCCATATATATGTGTTAATATACTGTATTGTTGTTTTTGCTTCTGGCTTACTTCACTCTGGATAATGTATAGAATAGACTCGTGGACTCTGTGAATGAGGGAAAGGGTGGGATGATATGGGAGAATGGCATTGAAACATGTTAATTATCATATGTCTAATCAATCGCCAGCCCAGGATTAACTCTCGTGGCTGGTGCTTCGAGATTTCCCGGGGGGGAGGGAGGAGGGAGGGGGGAGGGAGGGGTTTCTGGAGGGGGAGCATATGCAAACCCATGGTGATATCATGGCATTGTATGACAAAAACAATAAAAGGGAGGAAAAATAAAAAAATTAAAAAATTAAAAAAAAAAATGTGCCCTAGAAGGACATCCACCAACCTTAGAGTGGTGGTTACCTCTGGGGAGAAAGCAAAAGTTATCTAAGGATAAAGAAGGTGAAGAGGGCTTTAATAGACTCTTTTTAAAAAACTCTGTATTAAGTATGGCACTATGCTGGCAACTGTAAAATCTGTGCGGCACCTTCACAGTCATTTGTTACAGCGGCACATTGCTACATGTTTGAAAATTTTCATAATTAAAAAAAAGAATTCTGGCCAACATAAAATACTCAGAGAAACACCAGCAACCCTCATAGCAGAGAATGAAATTCAAAGCCAAGGAGAAGTGTTCAAAGGAATCACATTTTTGGAAAGTCATGACATTCCTAAAGTGAAGCATTAACAGAAATGTAACTGTAATCACTATTATGTACTCAAGATTCTTTAGCAAAAAAATTAATGTTTAACCCAATGTATTGCACTTGGTAGTGTTAGGAGAGCACCATAAACACGCTGTTCTCTGTCCCTCAGCTAAATTCAAATTATAATCAGTCAGCTTTGACATTTCATGACTTTCTGGGCCTGGAATTCACCACCTCCACCAAGTATTAGCATTATTTCCCCATCTGAGCCCTCTTGGGCCACAGCAGTAACAACCTTGGTTTTTCTGTGAGAGGTTATAACTGAACCTTCCTTGTGTTCCAAGGAAAATAGCCCCCATCTCATTTCAGTGTGAGGTTTGTCAAACTCAGAGCTTCCTTCCAACTGTGAGTCTGATTTCCAATATTCTTCATGCTCCACTTGGGGCACTTTCATCTGGTGCTGAGAACGAACATGGGCTTTAATCTCCAAGGCTCAAGTGACTGGAATGACTAGGAGCCTCAGCACTGTGCTTTTTAACTCCCTTTTCAGGGACAGCTCAGGAGCAGACAGAACTTTCTGCAAGCAGGGTGTTGAACTGGACCTAGCTTTTGGGGTAAAATCATGGGAAGTATTTCAGTAAGCCTGAAATAAGTTAAACTGTGAAGTGTATTTGAGGCACATTTTCAAGGTCAATTTAAATTTTGACAGTGAGGTGATTTTTAAAATCAGCATTAGGACTAGGCTACCATCCTTATGGAAGCCACAGAGCACACACTTGCTATGGCTTGGCTATGCCCTCCACTCCCATAAATGCATGAAATTGACCACCCTTCTGACCAGGGTAAGAAGTTGCAGAGAGATGCTCCTCACATCCCAATCTTGTCACCTTTAAGACACGTGACAAATTTCCTTCTCTTGTTGATACCATTCTCTGTGGATTATTGTCTTCTTTAAGGGACACTAACATTTAAAAGGGTTTCCCTGGAAGCTCAGACGGTAAAGAATCTGCCTGCAATGTGGGTGACCATTTCTCACAACTTTGTAGTTGGACAGACCTAGGTGTGAATTCCAGTCTTGGATTACTCATTGTAGGATCTCAGGTACCTCATTTAACCCCTCTTCGCTTCAATTTTCTCATCTGAAAATTGGGAAAATAATAAGACTTATTTCAGAGGCTTGTTGTGAGGACTTAATGAGCTAGTACAGAGTCTGCCCTGGCATAATGCTGAATTAATCACAATTGTTACCAACATTCTTCTTTCCATTAATTTTCCTTGTCCTTCAGATTTCCATTCTGAGTTGAGAGTGATTATTTTTAATTTAGAGAAAAGCATTTTCATTTTATTCTTGTCTGCCATTGATTAAAAATATCATGCTTTATTTCCAATGAAAGAGATTTTCTTGAATTTTTGTTTGGTATTCTGTGTCTTACATTTCCTTTTCTCTAACATCATTAAGAACAGAAACATTCGAAAAATTGAAGTCAAGCATATTCAGCAGTCAAGTGGTTTCAGTCTTAAGAGCCACTGTTGATCAAGCCACTTTGCTGACTTCTCAGAGTGGCTGTTAATTCACTGAGGCATTGGTGCTGGCGTTAAGATCAGCCATTGGGGAACAGGGCATTTAAGCTTTATTACACTGTGGGAGTTGTATTTCCAGTAAGAAAGGCCAAGAAAGCAACCAGGGAAGTTGTAAGTTAAGTCCTTTCCATTTGCAGGTTGCCAGGAGAATAAGTCTGAGAATAAGTACCATTATTTTATATCTTTTAGGCAATGTCAGGCATGAACAAACAGTTCGTACTTGATAGTCACTTGCTGAGTAATATGTAATGCCTCCCATGGGGAGTCACCTCAAGACAGACTGTCATGGACTAATTGTGTCTCCCCAAATTCACATGTTGAAATCCTAAACTCTGAGGTGATGATATTATGAGTAACTAGTTCACAAGGGTGGAGCCCTCACGAATGAGCTTAGTGCCTTGTAAGGTCTCTTAGTGACCTCAGAGAGCTCCTTTCTGCTTTTCTACCATGCAAGGATACAGGGAGATGATGTAGTCTACACCAGGAAGCAGTCTCTTACCAGATGCTGGATCTGCAGGTACCTTGACCTTGGACTTCCCAGCCTCTGGAATTATGAGAAGTAAATGTTTGTTTTTTAAACCAGCCAGTTTGTAGTATTTTGCTGTAGCACCCTGAATAGATTAAGAAACAGACATTATCAAGGATGGCTGACAAATATCGTCTTCCCCAGCCCCCAAAAAAGTCCTGAAACTAAATGCCTATACAGCTTGAACCATGTTCTTTTATTTATTATTTTCAATCATGGCCCAAAGAAAAATCCGTGGCTATATATATTTTAAATATTAGAAAATATAATTCTGGAAGGAAAAGCAGATCAATGAAATTTTGTAAATCAAGAGGAATCATTTTCCTCAAGAGACATTCAACTTTATAAAGATTCCAGATGCCAGGGCTCTGTGAATCCCAGAAAATCTGTCATTGTTTTGTATTTGTAATCTCATACACAGTTACTGAACTTCAAAAACCTAACCAGAGTAACTCTAGCATCTCCTGGGAACAGGCAGCTGCAGCTCTATGCTGTCATCCTCCCCATGGTCTCAACATGGTTCAGCTCCCACTAGAGAACCCTTTCAGTGGCCCTGCTCATGGCAAAGTCTTCTTCATCTGCTCCCCCTCTGTGTGACCCTGCCCAGAAGAGTCTCATATAGCTCATATAGACCGAGTATAGCATTTTAACAGAATCACGGAGGGAGAAGCACTCCAAAGAACAAAACAAACCCTGTGGTGTTCCTGGCATTTGGGCTAGGGAGTCAATTCTTAACTACTTATAATGCTAATGGAGACAGTACTTTTGAGACATATTACCAAACTCTTTTGTCCTTTCTGTGTACATGACCATTTTCATAGTCCATATTCCCACCCATTTACTGGGGGGATGGGAATTAGAGTAGAGAATTATATTATATATATATATATATATTTCAGATTATTTCCAATTATAATTTATTATAAGATATTGAATATAGTCTCCTGTGCTATACAGTAGGATCTTGTTGTTTACCTATGGAATAGGGAATTCTGATAACTTGGATAGAAATTTTGAGTCCTTAGTCAGGCAATGTGAAAAAAATAAGGATTTGAAAAATGTTTATGTTTTAGGGGGAAAGGTGGGGGAAGGAAAAATTGGGAGATTGAGATGGACATAAACATTCTATTATATATAAAATAGATAACTAATAAAGACCTACTGTATAGCACAGGAACTCTTTTCAATACTCTATAATGATCTATATGGGAAAAGAATTTAAAAAGTTGTAGATGTATGTATGCTAGTGCTAAGTTGCTTTCAGTCGTGACTGACTCTTTGAGACCCCATGGACTGCAGCTCCCCAGGCTCCTGTGTCCATGGGATTCTCTAGGCAAGAATACTGAAATGGGTTGCCATTTCCTTCTCCAGGGGATCTTCCCAACCCAGGGATCGAACCTGTATCTTTTATGTTTCCTGCATTGTCAGGTGGGATTTTTGCTGCTAGAGCCACCTGGGAAGCCCAAAGATATATGTGTGTTTGTAAATGAAAGTGAAAGTCGCTCATTAGTGTCCGACTCTTGCTACCCCTGGACTATACAATCCATAGAATTCTCCAGGCCAGAATACTGGCCTTTCCCTTCTCCGGAGATCTTCCCAACCTAGGGATCGAACCCAGGTCTACCACATTACAGGCAGATTCTTTTTCTTTATTTTTTTATCTTATCTTTAAAATTTATTTTTTAATTGAAGGATAATTGCTTTACAGAATTTTGTTGTTCTCTGTTAAACCTCAATATGAATGAGCCATAGGTATACATATATTCCCTCCCTTTTGAACCTCCCTCCCATCTCTCTTCCCATCCCACCCAGGGAGACTTTTTACCAGCTGAACCAAAAGGGAAGCCCAAGAATACTGGACCTATCCCTTCTCCAGTGGATCTTTATGACCCAGGAATCTAACTGAGGTCGCCCGCATTGCAGGTGGATTCTTTACCAACAGATCAGTGTGTGTATGTGTGTGTGTATAAATGTATATATAAATGTATATATAGATATATAAATAAAACAAAAAATGCTTACATCTCTATTAGCATACTGAAAGCTAGGTCTGCTGAATTTGATTGGAGATTGTTAGAAGCCAGGGAGAATTCAGTACATAAGGGCATTTCATATCAGACAGGGAGAAACAGTATGAAGGGGACCTTATTTTCTAATTATGAGAATGAGAAGGCAAGAGAAATGGGGTAAGAATATCAGGCAAGGGTCCTTGGTTCCCATCCTCTCTTGTGGATAAAATTCAAGGAAGAGAGTACTATTAAATATCTAATGAGGCATAGGTCAGCCTGAGAACATTGGAGCAAGAGACCTGCATCTTTTGATGTCACCCCGGGAAAGATGCAAGGATGACCTGACAGGAGGATGTAAGATATCTCTAGAAGAGGTTCCGTATTCAACCTGGGCCCATATCCAACATGGGGTGAGTGAATTAGCAGCCACGGTAGAGAGAGAAGTGTCAGGAGAAACAGCCAGAGACAACGCTAGTGGCTCCCCAAGCCTAGGTCTGGCAGGTAGGGTCTTGAAACTTCCTGAGTGTTCTCTCGAAGAATGCAGAGGTTCTTGGATGTTGGTGCGCTGCCAGAAGCCAGGAGACTGAACAGGAAGGACACAGCGGAACAGGGCTTTGAGGCTGGAGTAGACGCCACAGCCTTCAGAGATGGGTGCATGATGTTCCATTAGAGCTAGATGGAATTAGCTGCATCCCAGTGGCCTCATTCAGGGACTCACAGACCAACCCAAATAGTCACAGATGCCTCACAGGGACACAGTAGACAATACCTGACCTGCCACCTGCCAAATGGCAAGGGACTGAGCACATGGCTCCAGAGGCCCTCCTTTTCCTTACTGCCAAGAAATCAAGTAAATTCCCCACCCACTCTTTTCAGTAGGTGTCATTTCAGACAGAAGAAGCGGGCAGAGGCAGGAGATTAGAGAGACTGAGTATGCGTATCAGTCAGAGCAGGTCGTCTGAATGAGACCATTTAACCAAAGACATGAAGCTGCTATTGATTGGCAAGTTTAAAGTCATCGCCCTCTGCCTGCCCCAGCTTCCAGGACAGTGGGTACTGTGAGAAAGACTGGGTGGCTAATAGATAGTAAGGTACATTTTCTTCACACATATGTGTAAAAATATTAAGCTGCAGAACCTCTGTACAACAAAGGAAACAGTTGTGTATTTTTAAATATATCCTTTCTTCTAAAAAAAGATTTGAGGCAATTAAAACCTATATATTGTAAAAGAAACACTTAAGGGAAGAGCCAAAAATTGAGTAAGTTTTAATTATTAGGCATGAAGGATAAAATGATGCAGATACACTTAACATATGTGTTACAATCTATAGAAAGAGTATGAGATGAATGATACCTTGGATCTTCTCTATTCATGGAATGTCAATATGTTTGTGGAAGAAATCAGAAAAGCAAAAACTGTGCTAGTCACACTTTTTTGTGTACTAGGAAGTATTGCCAGCACTTCCTAGACTTATTGGAACATAGTGTATGCTCAGTAAATATTTGCTGAATGAATAAAAGAAAAAATACAGGAAACATTAGCATCCAAACGGATAACAAGACATTTTTTGAACTCTCAAGTCATCGACAGTGGGCCAAATGATGGAGTAGGGGGAGGAGTCCTGGTATGGCAGGAAGTAGGGATATCCTGAGAGACCTGCTCGGAAGTGGGAAAAAAGAAGGGAGTGGGTGTGGGGACTTAGCTGTGCTTCTCACCTTATCTCCCCCAAGCTGTGAGTTTGGTGCTGTTCTCTTTGTGTGTGTGTGATTTTTTCTTGGGCAGAGATGCCTGCTGTAGTTTCAGGTGAAAGGATATGACCTTCAGTGGTATCTTATTCAGTGGAGATTCAGGGCCAGGGCAGAATGGATTGTCTGGGAGGAAGGAACAAGGCACTCAGCATGGCTTCTGGGAGGCAGGCGTAGCCCGGTGGACCCTGGGGGGGCCTTTGGTCTAAAATTAGACTTTATATACATATACTCATAACTCACTGATTACCCGGAAAGAAAGAGAAGAACATGCTGTAACTTTAAACTGTATTTCATTAACTTACATTGTATGGTGAATTAAGAATTGTTTTAGTAACCCTGCAGCATCTTGTTACTAGCACAATTTGACTGTTGTTTATCAAAAGAGTTAAGATGCCAGTTCACTAAATGTCAACATTTAAAATACACTGCAATTAGTGTAAGCTTGTTTTTGGCTTTTCTTTATTTTTTAAAAACCAGAATCTCACAAAGAAAAAGCCACGAAAGGCCCTGTCTGAGATATTCTGGTGCAAATAGTAAAACCACACAGTGCTACTGATGGTTCTCTCAATGTGATGCTTTTTCTGTCACCTCTATGAATTTCACACACTGTTCCCTGGGCCAGGAGCACAGACTTCTCATATTTAGCCCACTTCCACCCTCAGCAATATTTTTTGGGTTTACATCTTTTTCTTCAAGACTCAACCCACGTATCACATCCTCCCAGAAGCTCCCACTTCTTCCATCTTGGGTTCAAGGCCTCTCTTTTCATAGCACTTGTCATATTTACCACTCATCTCTCTTCTCCACTAGAGTAAATATTCCTTTAGGAAAGGCACCATCCATTTCACCCTTTATGTGTTCTCAGAATTTGGCACAGTGTCTGGCACTAGGTAGATGCCCAGCCCTTACAGCAAGGTTCTGGGAGTTCCAAATTTCTAATTATGTCCCTCCCCAGCATGATAGGAGCAGAGTTTTAGAGGGTGGGTATGTGGCACTAGTGGCAAAGAACCTGCCTGACAATGTAGGAGACAAAAAGAGACGCAGGTTCCATCTCTGAGTCAGGAAGATCCCTGGAGGAGAGCATCTCAGTGCACTCCAGTATTCTTGCCTGGAGAATCCCATGGACAGAGAAGACTGGTGGGCTACAGTCCATAGGGTCGCAAAGAGTCAGACATGACTGAAGTGACTTAGCATGAATGCATAGTCCTAAGTCTACATGAGTAAATAGCACAGATTGAGCAGAAAGTATATCAACTGGGAGAGACACGAATGCTACCCAGTTACACAGCAGGGCTCTGATTTCTTTTCTCCAACATTAGAGGTTTGGGGGCAAGATTAAAGCAGAGAGAAAATTTTTATTAGACTGAGAATAGGAGGTTGCTGGCACTGTGCAGGAAGACAGTTGGAAGTGAAATGCTTTGTCCCAGGCCAGGCACTGTGGAGAACGGACTTGGTGGAGCTGATGTAGCCCCTGCTAATCTCAAAGCTGTGCTGAGTCATGGACTCTTCTTGGCACACGGCCTCTGCTCACAAAACACCCAGTGATGATGTGACTTTGCATTGTGTGTGCTTTCTAAAACAAAAATTTTCCTGTTCTTGTTTAGGTGACTGGCCTTTTGCAATACAGACAGTTTTAAAAAACTATCGAGGACCAATCTATCATAAGAAAGGGCTTGAGTCTTAAGAAGATTGAAAACTAGGGAAAATAAGACACCTCAGAAGATATGAATTAGTACTCCACTTTCATAGACTGTACAAGACTATTCTGCATTCCACCCAGATGATGACCATTTGTGTAATGTCCTGGAGAGTTCTTATATGGGGTCCATAAATCTTTGCTGGCATTACCTGGCACGGGAAGTGATGAAATCATTAGCCGACAGGCATAGAAAACGAACTTATGGTTGCCACAAAGGAAAGGATAAATTAGGGAAGGGATAAATTAGGAGTTTGGGATTAGCAGATACAAAGTATCATATATAAAATAGATAACAAAGTCCTAATGTATAGCACAGAAAAGTATTTTCAATATTTTAGAATAATCTATAGATCAAAAGAATATGAGAAAGAATATATACATGTGTGTTTGTGTATTACAACCACTTTACACCGAGAACTAACACAACATTGTAAATCAACTATAATTTTGGAAAAAGATCATTGGTTGAAAGTATTTGCACTGGAAACCAACATGTCAACTGGCCTAATTAATTCACTGGAGTAATTAATTATATAGCATTTTTCTAATTAGTGAATGTTTTCACCTGTCAGAACCAGAGGTAAATGCCACACTGGAATTGGCGGTGGTGGGCGGGAGGTGCGGAGTTCCTCCTCCTTATACTCAACAGTAAATTGAGAGGAGCACAGAATACTAAACAAAAGTGGGAAGGTCCCAGCAGCGGGAAGTGGGCATGCTGAGTCTCAACACTGTCAGTGGGCATTGGGAGAGCGCAGCAAGCAGACCACTTTGAGGTAGGTCATGAGGTCAGAGACATATGTGTTATTATAAACTACAAACAGGAACTACTGTACCAAATTACAAGCAACAAACATGTGCGGGCTTATTTTGCTTCAAAGTCTTCATCACCTTCAGTCTCCTTGGGGAGTTTTGGATACCCAAACTGACAAACGTATGTGTGGTGGCGGCAGCGGCCGGATTTAGGCTGCTACATTGGCTCCTTACTAACGGCCTTTCCTTTTCAATCAGTAAACTCTGCTAGCTGACTAAGATGGACCAAAGGAAGCCACTATGGATTTGAGGAGTTTTCCACAATGACTATCGCCAGGAAGAGGATTATCTTCTAATATGCAGATCCCAATTAAGACATGGGCATGTGATACCTTTGGAGAAGGCGATGGCACTCCACTCCAGTACTCTTTTGCCTGAAAAATCCCGTGGATGGAGGAGCCTGGTGGGCTTCAGTCCACGGGGTCGCTAAGAGTCGGACACGACTGAGCGACTTCCCTTTCCCTTTTCACTTTCCTGCACTGGAGAAGGAAATGGCAACCCACTCCAGTGTTCTTGCCTGGAGAATCCCAGGGACGGGGGAGCCTGGTGGGCTGCCGTCCATGGGGTCGCACAGAGTCGGACACGACTGACGTGACTTAGCAGCAGCAGCAGCAGCAGCATTTGATAGCTAACAAGGACATGTTGTATAACACATGGAACGCTACTCAATACTCTGTAATGACTTGTATCGGAAAAGAATCTAAATAAAAGTAGATATATGTATAACTGATTCACTTTGCTGTACACCTGAACCCAATACAACATTGTAAATCAACTCCAAAAAAAATTTTTGTTTTTAAGATATGGGCATTTGATTCTCTGCTGTTACACACACTCTTACAGAGAAATCACGCACATTATGGAATGCCTTGTACCTGGTGATTTGGGGGCATTTATGGACATTTGAAGCTCCAGTTTGCTTGAAAGTCATGAGACTAATATTCTTGATGCTTTCACCAGCATAGAACCTCAACTGGAGCTGAGCCAAAGGTGAAACAGGATGATGAAGTTCCTCTAATGTCTTTTAGATTTTCTGTCTGTAGAAGTATAAAGTGATAAACAACAGCAGACATGGTGAATTCATGGATTTCTTGACAGAAATACCCTGTTTTCTGAAAATATTAGTCTGCATTTTGTTATTCTACCTGGGTTGATTTCTGACACTGCTTCATTGGATTTCACAGGCAGCTTTGGGTTTAGCTAAATAAAGAGTACATGGAAACAGGTTTTGTTTAATTATCAGACCTTCTGCGTGAATTTGAACGGGCAAAGTTCAAATGAAGGCATGTACTGAGATCCTGAGTTTGTGTGTTTTTCTCACTTGTGATCACAAAGAATGAAAACAAGTTGATGAGAGGTAGGATGAGGTGAGAAAACGAAATGTTTGGGAACTGAAAGTTCTCACGTGTACTGGATACATTTTGAGACAACCTGGTGGGTTTGTTATGGAAATCAATGGAGGACTTGAAAACATATACAGTTGTCTTAAAATAAATAAATCTCTGTGCTACCCCAGACCCATACTGGACCAAGGCCAAATGTAAGGAGAAGGCGCACTGGTCAACAGTTAACAAATCAACCAACCTATCCTATTAAAGAGATAGGATGCCACACCTTCAAAGGGGGCCTATCTTCTTGGAGAAATGTTGCCCTGAGAGCTGGGGTATAGTATAAAAGGCTATGTCGGGGGAATATTTTTGAATTGATAAAGGAGTTTAGAAAGCTAAGGGGAAAGTTCCATTAGCAGTTTCAGAAGAAAACAAGTTTAAAAGGAGAGTGGCATTCTAACATCATTCTACCGTGATTTGATCTGTAATTGAACAGCAAATTACAATACTTTTATTTTCTGTTATCAATTTAAGAGTGACTATCTTCATATTACAGAGTATGGCTTCGATTTTACCTGTTTCCAACACATCCATGAGATCTGACAGGAATACATATGTTGGGTAAGTAATTTTGACTTTTTTCTATTGACTTTGACAAGATGGAGGTTCTTTGGACTTTATATTAAATGTTCAGAAGATGGATCTCTACAGTTATGTAAGTTTCTTAAGTTTAGAGATCACATAGTTGGAATACAGCTCAGAATACAAACAAAAACAATGCCAATTTTCTTCTTAATGATATTTTCTTTCCTCAGTTCTTGGGATAGTTTAGCTCATCTTTAAGAAAGTGGGGCAATATATCAATTACATCGCAATTAAAGAAAAAAGAAAGTAGGGGCAAAACAAGTCACAAAAAAACATGGAAAGGCTGAACCAACCTGCCTGAATGAACAAATTCACAGTTCAGCCTGAAATTCAGTGTGGAGTTCAGTCTTTAATTCCAAGACTATGTGCTATATCTGAGATATAATTAAAGGGGCCTCCTAGTATCTAAGACAGATTTAACTGTGTTGCAGCATATTACAAAGTGATTTCATATGCTTTGTGATGGACTTTACATAGAATTCACTTTTAAAATACCATGTAGGTTATTCATCTCAGGGGTAGACATAAATCTGTTGAAGCTGTCTGCAAATTTAGGTCCAATTCTTGCCCCAAGTTCACAGAACATAATAGAGCATTAATCTTCATGAAGCTTAAGGAATTTTTGCGAGTTCCCTCTGATTTGCTTAGAGTTGTATAAAATGTCTGCTTAAAGCCTCCATCAGGTTAGCATTTCAGAAAATGCTACACTTACACATCCCAAACAGAAATAGCCTTTCACTGTGTAATTTCTTCAGGGAAGCCAAGGAGAGAGAAAAGGAAAAATTATGAAGATGGAGGTAATAGTAAAATGGAAAGAATTCTCAGCCACCGCTTTACTTTGGTTAACAATATTTAATACTGACTGTGCCATGTAGCTTGTCATAGTTTGCTAAAAGACTTTATTCCCAACCCCATCTCTGCCTTATATTTTAGCAAAAAAAAAAAAAAAAGCAAAACAAGGTAGAAGAGAAGACAGTAAATGCAAGTCTATTTAATAAAAATTATATATCTTGGAAAAACTGAAGCAATTGTCTGATTCATACGGATTAAATTTGGTATGATACCCCAAATTAATACTTTCTTTGGTCATTGGTAAGCATGATCATCTTAGAAATGCTTCTCAATGAACCCAATGTAGTAAAAATCTTCTAACAGACATCTCCCTGCCCCAATTTCTAGTCCAAGGGATCATTAGACAATGGGACAGACATCAAGGAAAACTAAAGAAGGAATTAAGAGGAGATTATTAACAAGAAAGAACATAATTAATGGTTATACCAGTTTGAGAATTTCTTCTTGAAGATAGGAGAGGTGGAGTAGATCAGTGATTTTAAAAATACAAACTCCCAGATCTCCTTGACAAACTAAATCAGATTTTTAAGGAGCTGGGTCCAGGTATCACTTTTTAAAGCAACCTGGGTGATTCTGATATGTAGTTAAAATTTGACTCACTGGAGTAGATGAACTCTATTTTTATAGAGTAATGATTCACTCATTCAATTGGGAATCCAAAGGAAAAATCTGCAGATAGTTAAGCTGTTTTGGCAGAGTAAGACAGGAAGCATAATAACTGGGAGAGAAAGTAGATGGTGGCGTTTCTCAAATTTTAATGTGCATGAGAATCACAAAACAGTTAGCTGAAATGTAGACTTCATTAGATCTAGGGTAGGGAGTGAGATTTTGCATTTCTAAGAAGTTGCCCAGGTGAATGCTGCTGACCCTGCTGGTTCATTGACCACATTGTCTAGCAAGGGACAGTGGGTAAATGTCCTCTTGCCCTTCATCAAGAGGAGAAAGAAGATGTCCTTTTGCTTTGAAGTTTATTCTGAAAGTGTACTAATGCCATGGAATATTTTATTTTTGAAATCTACTCTGATTCACTAAGAATCTGTTATCCTAAATGTTTTGGAAATTAATAGTATTTCTGCTCTACTTCCTGAACAGTTAAATTTAATTCAGCAAGTAGAATTTTTAAAGATTTAGGAATTTAAAAAAAGATGTGTATGTACAGCTGAGTCCCTACTCAGTTCACCTGAAATTAAAACACTGCTCATCGGCTATGCATGTGTGCTCATTGTGTCCAACTCTTTGAGACCCCATGGACTGTAGCCCACCAGGTTCCTCTGTCCATAGAATTCTCCAGGCAAACATACTGGAGTGGGTTTCCATTAATTAATTGGCTATACTCCAACAGAAAATAAAAAGTTTAAAAAAAGATATATGAGAGAGCTTGCATTAGGGTATTCATATCTTTCTGGGGAAGCAAAAAATTAACATGTGAAATGTGAAAATAAATGCTTTAGGAGCACAATGGAGAGGAATTCATACTGACCAGAGAGGAAAGATGCTTTGAAAAGCCTTCACAGAGGATATGGTATTTGAATTTGACCTTGAAGAATGAGTAGGAGCCTTTCCTTTTCTCCACACCCTCTTTATTGTTTGTAGACTTATTGTTCGTAGACTTTAGATGGTGGCCATGTTAACTGGTGTGAAATGGTACCTCATTATAGTTTTGATCTGCATTTCTCTAATACCTAGTGAGGGCTTCCCTGATAGCTCATTTGGTAAAGAATCCACCTGTAATTCAGGAGATCCTGGTTCAATTCCTGGGTCAGGAAGATCCCCTGGAGAAGGGATGGGCTATCCACTCCAATATTCTTGGGCTTCCTTGGTGGTTCAGCTGGTCAAGAATCTGCCTGCAATGCGGGAGACCTGGGTTTGATCCCTGGATTGGGAAGATCCCTTGGAGAAGGAAAAGTCCACCCACTCCAGTATTCTGGCCTGGAGAATTCCACGGACTGTATAGTCCATGGGGTCACAAGAGTCAGATATGACTGAGAGACTTTCACTTTCAGCATCTTTTCATGTGCCTCTTGGTCATCTGTAAGTCTTCTTTGGAGAAATGTCTATGCAGATCTCTGCCTATTTTTGAATGAGTTTGTTGTTTTGATGTTGAGTTGCATGAGATGTTTGTATATTTTGGAGATCAATTTTTTAATCAGTTGCTTCACTTGCAAATATTTTCTCTCATTCTGAGGGCATCTTTTCATTTGTTGTTTATGGTTTCCTTTGCTGTGCTGAAGATTTTAAGTTCAATTAGGTCCCATTTGTTTATTTTTTAAATTTTCATTACTCAAGGCAATATTACTCCAATAAAAAAATCCATATATATCTGAAACCATACTTTTAAAAAAAAGTGAGTAGGATTCCAATAGTTAAAAAATGGAAGGGTAGCAGAAGGCTGTTTCAGGAACAAAGGCCTAGAGCAGGGATCCTTAACTTTGGCTTCACATCAGATCATCCTGGAAGATCTAAAACATAATCAGAGTTTAAATTAATTGGGGCCAGAGCAACAGTGTTTCCTACATAGCCCCTTGGTGATTTTACTGTACAATCAGGTTGAGGATCATCAGAGATATAGAAAGATTCAAGGTCTTTGTTAAGGTGTTTTGAGGTATTTGGAGGGATATGGGAAGTCTAAAGAACAGAGAAGTCCTAGATGGTTCTTGGTAACGATGGCTGGATCCACTGTGGTGTAGGGTACATAATTTTTTATCACTGCTAATTAAAGTAGTATATAATTATTATTGAAATAACCACAGGCTATATTGATGGTGTGCTTCATAAATATGAATGTTTGAATTAAGGTGATTTCTATAACAGCAGTCAATTCACTGTCTTGACTTCCATGTCTTGTATTACTTTACCAAGAAAGGGATGAAAAACTGGTGGTTCAGCTTGCACTGCTGTGATGGAGGTCTAAGCTGGGGCAGTGGCCACTGGCATGGAGAGGAGGTGGTGTATCCAGCATGGTTGATGGAATCTTCAATGGCAGTGCTACTCTGAGTGTGATCCTTGGGCCAGTAACATCAGCACCAATGAACAGCTTGTTTGAAAGGCAAAATCTGACACACACACACACCCAACCTGCTGAATCAGAATTTCTAGAAGAGAAGCCATAAAGTGTCCAGTGATTCTTATGCTTGTTGAACTTTGAGAAACACTGGTCTATGGAGCTGAAAGACACTACTGGACTCACAGATTACATGTACACATACACTCAGATACAGACATACACAAAACCCCATGGAAAGTTGAGGAGACAAAGAAATACGCAGCAATGAAAAGATAGCAGTGATAATATTCCTTCAGCATAGCGTATGGAAGGATTGCTGTGGGAGCAAAAGCCTGCCTGTGCAGAAATGACTGCTCTGCAATTTCTTGGTTATATAATCCTGCACAAGTTTCTCAACTTCTGTAAGCTTTGGCTTCTTACAAATTGAATTATTAGTATTTGTTACCTAATAGATGATTATAGAATTAAATGAAGTAATATATTTATTATATGCAGTTTTTATGACATTGTGGAATTTTCATGCTTAATGCTATGCCTGGCACACAGTAAATGCACAGCAACTCTTTGTCATTTTTATTCATTATACCATATTTCTTCCTTACGAATCAGTTAATCCTAAATGAAGGTTTGTGTCCAATATTTGGGCTTGTGGTTATCATAGATGTAGAATGATATTTCTCTTTTGTGTGGTATCTCTCCAGATTCCTTTACACCTTCTTGGTACTTTTTTTTTTTTTTTCAGAAAAAGTTTTGTTCATGTTAAAAATCCTTACCTGGACTCTATGGATGAAGATGTTCTCTATCACTTGGATTTAGGAACAAAAACACACAACCTACCAGAAATGTTTGGGGATGTAAAGGTAAAAATATTTCTAACCTTAGGGAAAACAATTGAATTTCCTCTGGTGATATTTCTCCTTATTTTCCTAACATAAACATTACTCTTTTGGCTAGAGAAATGTCAGAGGTCCAATAGGAACCAAAGTCATGCTCATTCTCTGAAACAATTTAGATTGTGTATGTCATAAATAATCATTTCCACCTCAACAAGACACAAAAGTTCCCAAACTAAATCTAATGCAAACATTGTTATTTGACTTCTCTGGCCCCTAGAGATAAGTCCAACTTTATTGACAATCCTGCTGGGTGTTCAGAATTCATTATGATTCAGTTCACTGTTTAACATCTTTATTTATAGATGAACCTCACTAATCTTCGTTTTATCAAACCATGAAATAACAGAACTAACAATAGAATCTACCACTTCCTGAAAACAACCATTATTCAATATCTCATATTATTAAGATTTTTGTTATTTCATAAAACATTATGAGAAAAAATTGTTTATAGAATGTTACTAGGAAAATTGTATGTCTGTATTATTATCTTAAATGTATATGTTAATTATAAAAGTGGCTCATGTTCATTATTTAAAATTGGAAAAATATAAAAAGGAATAATGACTTCAAAAAACACACCTAAGACAAACTCCTACCATCTAGACTTAGATGCCATCAACTTATTTTCCTTTCTTTTAAAACTTTTTAATAAATAGATTTTAAAATAGTTGGAATTACATAACTGTACATTGTGCTTTTCATTTAATTTGATGTCATTAATATTTCCCCCATTACAATGTTCTCTTTGAAACATAGCTGTATGGATGCCAAGTGCCTGTGCCATACATTATATAGTCTAAAATTGGCTTTCATGTTGAAGTATCTTCCATCATAAACAGCACTCAAATAGATATTTTTGTACCTAAAATTCTTTCACATATAAGTCTATTTCTTTAAGATGATTTACAGAAGTGGTCAAAGGGAATAAACATTTTTAAATTAATTTTTATTGAAGTATAGCTGCTTTACAATGTTGTGTTAGTTTTTGCTGTATAAATTATATACATATAATTTATATAGAATTATAAATCTATATGTACATATACATCCTTTCTTTTTTGGATTTCCTTCCCATTTAGGGAAGCATTGTGTAGAGTTCCCTGTACTATGTACTAGGCTCTCATTCATTATATATTTCATATATGAACTTAAAAAAATTTTTTGTGTGCTCTAAAAGGCCTACACTGAATCACAGTCCCACTACTAGAGAACTGTGCAGTTTTCAGTTGACTTATTCACTTCTTTAGCAATCTAAGAACAAAAATGAAACTTCGCACATCCACTATCTCAAATCTTCACATTCCTTTCTTTTAGGTGGGTATAGCAGATATTCATTTCCTCCATAAAATAAGGAAATTGAGTTCAGAGAGTGGTCAAAGGTGGTTAACAAGTTATGCCGTATAGTGGCAGAGCTAGGACTTGTCCAGTTCCCAGGACTCTTGCCTGCTGCACTCGATGGGCTCTTTGAGTCATCATAACCGAGAATAGCCCATTAATTGGCAGGGAGCGCTGGAGAAAGGGGAGGAAGAGGAGGAGGGTGTGAGGTACATGAAGAAGGAGGAGAAGGAAGGAAAGCAGGAAGAGGGAGGTGAAGAAATCAATCTACGATGCTCATTAACAGTAGGTGTTAACTTGCTTCTGCCCCTCCCGTTGCTCCTATGGCACAAGGTGTGAAGATACAGGCTGAACTGATGTGACCTGCCTGTTTCCTCACTCCCCTGCAATCACTGACTCCTTGCCCTTTCACAGCATCTCTCAATCTTTTGCTTCATCTTCTCAGTGTAACCTCTTTTCCTACTGCTGTTTCTGATATTTATGCTCTGAGAGAAATTGATCAAGGCTGTCTGTGATACTCATTAACCAGACTTTATCTGAATTCAGATGTTAGGTTTGAGGTTCATGCCTCATGATTTTTCCAGGACCCTTATATAAGGATAACTCTGATTAATTAAATGATCCATCATAATTAATAAACTAAGGTGCACATCTAATTAAAAAGACATGTTTTTGAGACAGAACATGATCTATTATTTACATATCTAGGTATCTCTCTCTCTTCTACATGACTAGATTTTTATCAGCACTTATTCTTATATTTTGTCATAACCACTATCCAATCTTAAAAATTCACAACCCACCTGGTTCTGGACCACTTCAGTATATTCTCTTTTGGATAAAAAGACATGTTCTGGTTTAGAACATATTTCTACCAGAGAACAACTCTATTGATTGGGCCTTTTGGATGGCTAGAAGGCAAATATGTGTGTGTGTGTTTAGATTGGGGAGCAAGTAATATAGTTCCAAGTAATCTGAACTGGCTGTTTAATCTATTCTTTGGAGGCAGCAGGTAAAGTCTGACATATTTATTAATGCTCTTCTCAGAAACTTGCCTCCTTCCAGTTACATTCTTATCTTTGATCGAGAACATGCTAGGTTCAATTGCTTGACTCACTTAAATTCCAGGATAGTAATCCTAGGTAAGAAGAGAGGACATAATCCATCAGTACCTGAAAACTTAGCTTTATCTTTTTCAGAGATGATCATTATTAATGACACTATGTTCAAAGAAGAGAAGAACTTTGAATGTGTAAAATTTCAAAACTTAAAATTCTAAATCATTGAAATGATCTCTATTTTCTTCATTTTCTTACTTATTGTACTTAAAGGGCTTTGCTAGCTGCTACTTCAAAATATCAGTGGCATAAGACAATGTAAGTTGTTTCTCACTCACACTGAGTACCAAGTGGGTGTCCCTGGTCAATGGGTGGCTTTCCTCCAACTGGTGATTAAGGATCCAGATTTCTTTCATATTGTTGCTCTGTCATCTTCAAGGGGTGCCTTGCAAGGAATGCCTGGGTGTCAACACCCAGACACATAGAAGACAATCTATAGAATCATTAATGGGAGATTTCTATGGGTGAGAACTGGAAGTGACACTCATAACTTCTGTTCACATTTCTAGCAGCTGGAACTCAGGTATATGGCCTCATCTAACCAAAGATAAGGCCGGAAAGTTACATTTAGTAGTATACCCAGAAAGAAGGGGAAATAGCTTTGGTGAACAGCTAATGTCTTCTGTCATACTGACTTGACTCAATCAATCATTTGAAAAATATAGTGGGGGATCTTTGGGAGTTATCTACTCAAATTCAGCTTCCAAATATATCTTTTATAAAATCACTAACTGGTACCCTCCAATCTCTCCCTAGAAATTTCAAGTAATATGGAAAAGCATTATACCACTATGTAATGTGTATTTTAAGTCTTTTTACTTCTTTATTAACATATGAAATACATATACTGAAATAGGACTAGATTAATACAACATGGCAAAGCTAAGTTTTTCAAAACAATAGGCATATTTGAAAGTGAGTTCACTCTGGCAGTTGTTAGGCCAAGTCCTTAACATAGTTTTGCAATGCTTCCAACTCCTTCCCAACACATTTTTATCTCCTTTGATAAAACCAGGACAAATCATAATTGAGGGGAGCATAAATCACAGAAAGCGTCGCTAAGGTTAATGCTGGTTGGTGGTCTTCAGTTGTATTTTACTTCTCATCAAAGCAGCCAGACAGAAAATTGTGTCTAGAGGTGATATTTAGTAAGTCTGATTTAGAAATAACTCTTTAAGAACAAAAATGCTTTTGTCTATACTTATCATCTTTATGTCTCCAGAAACATTCAGAGATTCCCATTGATTACAGCAATATCTATGTTCAAAGAAGAATTCAAACCGCAAGCTATTCCAACATCTGTTTTGGTTTTATGGTCAATCTGAATAGCTGTAATTTACATTTATGGTACCACACAATGAGGTTATTTTCAAACTACTGTATTTTGTAAAAAGGAAACAACAACAACAAAAATGACCTCCTTGTGCTTAGATCTTGAGCCAAGTCTTAACTATCCATACCCACAAGGGGAAAATTTCATGAATAATCAATAATAATTCAAAAACTCACCTTAGACCATGATCTTATCCTCTTTGCTACTCAGGCTTGATGGCTACCTTTCATTATAGTTCATACCAACTTTAGGCCCCAACCGAGAGCCTTGTAAGAAAGCACAGAAAAGACAATAACGAGGGTAGAAGAGAAGCAGAGGGCCTGGATAAAAGGGTAATTACATCCCATAATTGAGAATGAGGGTGGCATAGGAATTATTGCTAAATGGAAACAGAATGCATCATGTAATGAGACCACCCATTATTCACAGTAAATCATTTGTGAATTGGGCAACTAACTCTACAACCTCAGTTAGGTATTTCCTTAGGCAGATACTCTTTATCCCTGTGAGAGACCTCATCAACGATCTTTCTGAAGCTCTGCCCAACACTGCCTGCATCAGTCAGGCAGCACCAGCTGCCTTTTCCTTGCTGGATTTGAACCAGCTTCGTTTGCAAAAATTATGCAAATACAGAAACAAATAAGCAAGCTAAAAGCAGGGCTAGGAAATTGCTCTATAATATGAAAGATGGAAGTTACCATTTGTTGACCACTCAGAAAGTGCCTGGCTTTGTCCTCTATCACACTCAACAAAATCCTTGAAAGGGACTGTACTTTTTTTCCTATTTTGGTGATGATGATCTGAGGCACATAGAGATTTCATGTATGACACTGAATAAGCTTCTTAATCAGAGGCAGGATTGGGGTACAAAACCAGGCTTCTCTAACTTCAAAGGGCAGTCCTTTAACCACTGTGTTTCCATGTCTCTCTGACTCGGGGATTCTTCAGACTGTTCACTTTACCACTCAGCTCAGATTCCAGAATGACTTTGCACCTGGTACCTTTCCATGGACTATGCTTCACTGGGTCTCTGATACCTGCTGCCATTGATCATCCCACTGCCGAGCACTGGTCCCCACAGAGCTGGCTGCTCATCCACACTACACTTAGGTCATGCCCATCCTGTCTCTGGCATCCACCTCTCCCAGCCCTGGGGCTGACGTACCCCTAACAGGCTATTGCACAAGCAATTACCAGACAGTTTTATTACTGTACTTTATTAGATTTGACACCCTTGACTGCAACACATATTGTAATTTCAAAGATGTTAAAATGTGAATGAATAACACAAAAATAAAACCAAATCATTGGAAGTGGTGAAATACCAAACTGAGATTTTTAGTCTACAGTGATAAGGCTTGTTCCATGAGGATTTCTTCTGAATGAGAAGTTGGAAAGCCTTGTGCTTTCTTTTAAGTTTCATGTTAACATTGTGTATTTCACAATAAAAACATATGATTGGGAGGGTGGAATCAGAAAACATATCTAAGCTTGTCATTCTCCTATGGCTACTCTTATATTACTTACATTCCATGACCTCAATATTGCCATGTTAAGCCTGAAGCCCACTAATGCCCAACAACAGGCTGCCTATATAAACTTAAGATGCTGGTTGATATTCACTGTGACAAAAATACCCACTTGAACAAAATCAACACTTATTTTGATTTTGTGATTATCTTTTTCTTTACTAATTAAGTACATCAAACTTTTTTTCTGGTTGCCTTATTTACCGGTTAATGATGCCAATTATTTAACTCATGAATGTTAACCCAGAACATCTACACATGTCCTTAAGTATATAACTGAAAAACAAAATAACAACATTAAAGTTGCAAGATGACCCTGGCCTTTTATCTCAGGTACTAAGGCGGGTAATTGTTTATTTTTATTATCAGTTTGTCTGTGTTGGTGGGAGCCCCAACAGAATGAAATCATTTGCACTGTTTATGCACAAGGAGCTCAGATTGGAGGACACTGAAGAGGACATCAAAGACATCTGTGCTGGGACAGACAGATACTGTATGTACAAAATTGGCCCCGTGCTCTCCATCAGTGTAAGTACTCAATAGCCTCATGTCACGTAGTCATCACAAGGTAGCAAAAAAAAAGTGGGACCTTCCAAATATAGGAGTTCTTTTTCCTCTCCTCCTTTGCATTTTCACACAGTTAAATTAAGTGTCCAGGTATGACATCGTTGGAAAAAGTCCTAGGGGCAGAAAATAACATTCTGTGCCACTTTGGTATACTTTATTAGTTACCACTAAGCTATGCAAGTTAGGGAGAAAAGCCTTCAAAGCATACTTCCTCTCTTTAGTTTGTAACTTATTAATAAGCCACCAGCAGTTTTTCTCCTCTATGTCTTATCCAACTTTGGGAATGTTGGGCTTTTAGTACACAGGGTCCAATTTTCAGGATTACCAAAGTAGTGCCATTTAACACTATACTAAGCTTGCTGAAAAGCGGCTAATGCAGTTCTTGTAAATTGCGCTCCTGTATTTAGAACATGCTAACAGCTCTGGAAACACAGTGTCCTGAGACAGTATGAAAGTAGAATGACTTGCAATCTTAGGGAACACAAAGCCTGTTTCCCTCTTGGACCCAGGATAGCATAGTATCCTGGGTATAGTGTCCTAAGAAAAAACTTAGCCAAGTGTAAATGCATGTGCACCCAGCTTGCCTTCCAAGTGGGTCTCTCTGCCACAGGGCTGTTTTCTGAAACAACAGTTCTGAGGCTGTACGTATCAAGACACTGAAGCTCCCATAAGGAGGCAGTTAACCATGTCAGATGACAAGGGAAGAATCTACAACAGGGTGTGACAATTCTAAGGAGCTGTATTACATATGACTCCTGCACGGGGATAACTACTTTTCCTCAGTCACTCTGGAGATGGAAGAATGGATGATCAGGGCTGCAAGCCTGGACTGAAGAAGGGAAAACTATGCAACACTAGTGGAACAGCCAAGCTGATCTCTCCTCTGGGTCAAAACACATGAAACCTGCTTTGGACTCAAATGGGAGAAACTATTCATTCATGTATTTGTTTATCCAACAATTATGGAATATCTACATTAGAAAAAACTGAATACCCCCTGATCTTGGCATATTTTGTCATACTAACTTTTGTAGACTACAACTCTGTCCTTTTTTGCACAATAAATGGGGAAAGACAAAAAGGTAAAAATTATAAAAATGAGAAACTATCATAAACAAGTAGTAAAACTTCAGATACAAAAAGAGCAGTGACTGATACTGTTGGCCTGTCAGAAAAAGAACTGAAATATGCATCATGCCTGAAGAGGTCAGCCTATTGGAAATGAGCCTCAGTAGGCAGAAAGAGGATTTCCAGCTGAGATCCCTTCTTTGAAAAGTCTTCCTCTCCAAAAGCTGCTAAGGTTTGGGTGTGTGTGTGTGTGTATGTATGTGTGTGTGTGTGTGTGTGTGTGTGTGTGTACGCGCGTAAGAGAGGGGCAGAGAGAGAGTTCAGTAGAAATATACAAGCCCATTTGTCATTTTATCACCATGCCATATATAAAGTGATAATCATAAACCTATCAAGTATCTGATTTAGGAGGAACCTAATAGATCAAACAATTGTTCATTCTCTTCATTTACAATTGAGGAAATGAGATTTAGAGAGTTTACTCATTAGTGGCAGAGCCCAGACTTGTTACTCTTGGACATACAATTAATGTAGGTTTGATTCATGCCTCTAGGAGACTTACAATGCGTTTGGAAGTCAGAACATGTTCCATGGCAACCAAAAGTAGGAAGTCCAGAGGTTCAAAGTTTCCGTAGTTTAATATTCCTGATGGTGAGAAAAAGGGAACTCAGGTGAAAATATTGTGCCCATGGCTGCAGCGGTTTTCCAGGTTTGTTAATGAAGAACTAGTGGAAGCCATCACCTAACTGCCAAGACGCCCCTGGTGCTTTTGTGCACACAGAGTCTTTGTGCCTGAGTAGAATACTGAAAACCACACTTGACTCTCTGGCATTATGTTAGAAATGAAATAGAAACTAATTCTAAACTTAGCTCCATCTACCACAAATTCCAGCATAGAGGATCGTCCTGGAACATTATTAGAACATACTGTAAATGCCAAGAATGTCCAAGTTCTCTAACCTGTGTTGATCTTTATTCTGACAATGATTCTACTCTTCCAAATGCTGAGGAAGACAGGGTTGCAGTCATGATCTATAGCAACTTAATCAACAACTTAATCTCACCTACACATTTAGTATGGGCTTCCCAGGTGGCATTAGTGGTAAAGAACCCACCTGCCAATGCAGGAGACATAAGACACGTGGGTGTGATCTCTGGGTCAGGAAGATCCCCTGGAGGAGGGCATGGGAACCCACTCCAGTATTCTTTCCTGGAGAATCCCAAGGACAGAGGAGCCTCGTGGGCTACAGTCCATAGCATTGCAAAGAGTAGAACACGTGACTTAGCAGGCATGCACACATTTAGTATACACTCCGATTTTTAGGTGTAGGTATAACCCATATCTCTAACTTTGTACCTTTCAAAGCTCACATAGAATTACCAGCAAATGAACATGGACGCATGAGAGCAATGAGATGGATTTACTCTTTCATTTAGTGTGGTGGAAAAGGACTAAATACATGGCAGCCAAATCTTTATTTCCTCGAAATCAAGTCAATCTTGCAAAAAGCTCTTTTCCAAAGACTCACTGTGAAAAGCCCAGAAATGGCACTGCCCTGACACACCAGTACACCACGCTGTCCCCACCTTCTGCTCTTGACAATGAGGGTTGAACTCAGTTTAACTGGCAGGGAGATGCCTCTCTTTGATCATCACAGATGGACCCATCTATCAGCATGTCATGTGGTCGTCAGTTAGAGCTGACTTACGTTTTCCTCAGCTTTGGCAAAGTCATAATGATTATGTAAATTCATCTGCGGGCTGTTAACTTGTAATGAAGGAAGAAAATATGTCCTGTGCGTGTATCAGTCTGCGAGATGTATAATGACTTTCCCTTTTCTCTCCACAGCATGGCATGGGCATCCCCTCCATTTCTATTATGCTTCATGAACTCATTAAATTACTATACCATGCTCGGTGCTCTGATGTTACCATTATCAGAATCGGCACATCAGGGGGAATAGGTGAGATGAACTGATTTCTGTACTATCCGAATAAATCCAGGTAGTTGTTCTCTACAAGGTAACTAGCTGCCAAAGCACATCAACATACTCAGAGCCCTGCAGAAACCCAGATGGGCTGAAAAGTGTCAGGAGGCTGAGCTTGAGGCAATTTGGAAATTTAAACTTAGAGAAAACTAAAGGAATTTAAAGAAATATGTGTGTGTGTGTATATATATATATATATATATATATATATATATATGTATATATGTATGTATGTATGTACATATATATGTATGTATAATCTTTCTCTTTTTACCTGCATGGAAACCTGGAAGTGTTCTTAAGTGGAAGAGTGGAACAATTGCTAGGAAATTTGTTTTGAGGATAAGAGTGAGTTTCAAGGGTTAGCATAAATTTTGAAGCTTAAAATTTTTATAAGTGACAGAAATAAGTGCTTTCAAGTGAAAAAAAATCACTAAGACTTGCCTTGTTTATCAGCTAAGTAAGAAGATGTCAACAGTTCTCAGGAAAACATTGTTTTTAGCTCACGTCAGTGACTACCCTTTACTTGGCTTGGTCTGGGGCTTTCCTACATGGACAAACCAGAAGACATCAGGGCAGGCTGTTAGGGAAGAGTCAGGAGATGCTTCCAAAGTTTTTCTCAGCACTTCACCTCCTCCCTTATTCCTCGGCTGGCCAGGCAGCTGGTCAGGAGCCTTGTTTATATATCCACCCTGGGTTCAGGTAAAGTTCTGAGGAGGTCTTCTTTTTCAACCTTTTCCTCAGGAGCAGATCTTGTGAGAGGATGATTCTACTATGTCAAGAAATGAAAACAGAGCAGGGCACTGTAACTGAAAAGGTTGGGTTGACAGGGTGACAAGACTGAATGGGAATTTTTTTTTTAAAGCTGGGGATTATTAACAAAACTTTGGTTTTATAATTACACAGGTGGCTAAGTTGTACTTTGCTGGAAACAAACAGGTTGAAAAAAAAAAAAAACACATGTCCTTTCCACAGCTGTGGTGCAGGAATAAAGTCCATCCAAGACCCTCACAGATGGATTAAAGAACATCTGTGATGTTCATTTGGAAAGAGAAGGAGAATGTTAGCAATCATTGTTAGATCAGGCATCCTTCTAGATGGTTGTTTAGCCAATGTTATGCCAAATAGGCAATAGTAGGGACTGAAGCATTTGGGGATGAAATGAATAATGTTGTTATAAAAAGTGCTCAGAATTCTTGAGTTGTGTGATACAAGGATCTGTCTGTGCAGCCTGTGCCCCTACAGTGTACCATCCTGACCGCTGAGGTTTCCCTGTGATATTAGCAGGTGTCCAGTGTGGGCAAGGTACCCTATTGACCATCCAGCTTATGGTCATGGACTCTAGGTGTTTTGCTTCATGATACATAAATCTCTTGCAGCATGTGAAGGGCTATGAATTGTGGGAAATTAATGTGCTGTTGTAGATATCTGTCATTTTGAAGTTCTGGTCTCATTAAAAATTCTTAGCTTATTGGTAAGATGTGTTTGTTTATTTTGTCTTAAGAAATATTAATTTGGAGATGAAGAAGGTACAACTTGTTTTTTCCCCCCTTATGTTTCCATTCTTTAGATGAGCCAACAAAACTTGATGATGATGAAGTACTTGAATAAATAGTAAATAGTACATTAGCCTTTAACTGGTATATAAATGTTCCAATGCATCTAAATAATAGGATGGCATGTGAATAACTTCATTATTGATGTCCACATTTTCAGTTTCCTTCTCAGTCACTTTCTTGTCTTTAGGACATTGTGAATAATTCAAGAAGCTACTTTTTTGATTTATTTAAAAAGTATCTGACCTACCAAGGTTCTATCATCATAGTCCACTTTGGGTCTCTACCTGGATTTTCTAAATTAACCACATGTTGACACATGTTGGAATTTATTAAGAACCCGGAAGGATATGGCTAGGCACTATAGTAAGGGTTTGTAATTTTTTTCTATACTAAGTAACATAATAAATATTTTAAGCTTTGCAGGCCATATGGTTTCTGTTGCAACATCTGAACTCTGCCATTAGTGTGGAAACAATCATTAAAAATATGCAAATGAGTGAATGTGGCTGTGTTTCAATAACACTCTATTTACAAAGATAGACTGGGTCTGGCCCATGAGTTGTAGTTTGCAGATCTCTGTCTATGGCATCTCTATGGAAACATTTCACTCATTCAATTAATTTTTACTGAGTACTTATAATGTGTCATGGATCACAGCTTTGTTGTGGTAAAGGGGCTTGCGTAACTCAATGAAGCTATAAGCCATTCCATGCAAGGCCACCCAAGAACAGGTCATAGAGAAGAGTTCTGACAAAATGTGGTCCACTAGAGGAAGAAATGGCAACCCAGTATTCCTGCCATGAGAACGCCACGAACAGCATGAAAAAGCAAAAAGATATGACACCAGAAGATGAGCCCTCCAGTTCAGAAAGTGTCCAATATGCTACTGGGGAAGATCAGAAGGCAACTACTAATAGTTCCAGAAAGAATTAGGTGGCTGGGCCAAAGTGGAAATGACACCCAGTTGTGGATATGTCTGGTGGTGAAAGTGAAGTTCCATGCTGTGAAGAATAATATTGTGTAGGAACCTGGAACCTTAGGTCTAAAAATCTAGGTAAATTGGAGATGTTCAAGCAGGAGATGGAGAGACTGAACATCAACATCTTAGGAATCAGTGAACTAAAATGGAACAGAAAGGGCAAATTTAATTCAGGTGACCATTATATCTACTACTGGGTGCATGAATCCCTTAGAAGAAAGAGAGTAGCCCTCATAGTCAATAAAAGAGTCCAAAGTGCAGTGTCTGTGTGCAGCTTCAAAAATGACAGAATGATTTTGATTCATTTCTAGGCAAACCATTCAATATCACAGTAATCCAAGTCTATACCCCAACCACTGATGTCAAAGAAGCTGGGGTTGATTGGTACTGTGAAGACCTACAAGACCTTCTAGAATTAACACCAAAAAAAAAGATGCCTTTTTCATCATAGGGGAATGGAATGAAAAGGTAGGAAGTCAAGAGATACCCAGAATAACAGGCAAGTTTGGTCTTGGAGTACAAAATGGAGCAGGGTAAATGCTAACAGAGTTTTCTTCACAAGAAGATGCTGGTCACAGCAAACACCCTTTTCCAATAACCCAAGAGACAGCTCTATATATGGACATCATGAAATGGTCAGTACTGAAATCAGATTGATTATGTTCTTTGCAGCCAAAGATGGAGAAGCTCTACACAGTTAGCAAAAACAAGATCTGGAGCATACTGTGGCTCAGATCATCAGTTCCTTACTGCAAAATTCAGTCTTAAATTGAAAAAAGTAGGGAGATCGACTAGGTCATTCAGGTATGACCTAAATCAAATCCCTTATGATTATACAGTGGAGATGATGAATAAATTCAAGGTATTAGATCTGGTAGATAGAATGCCCGAAGAACTATGGAAGGAAGTTTGTAACAGTACAGGAGGTGGTGACCAAACCCATCCTAAAGAGAAAGAAATGGAAGAAGGCAAAGTGGTTGTCTGAAAAGGCTTTGAAAATAGCTGAGGAAAAAAGAGAAGCAAAAGGCAAGGGAGAAAGGGAAAGATATACTCAACTGAATGCAGAGTTCCAGAGAACAGCAAGGAAAGATAAGAATGCCTTCTTAAATGAACAATGCAAAGAAATAGAGGAAAACAATAGGATGGAGAAGACTAGAGATCTCTTCAAGAAAATTGGAGATATCAAGGAAACATTTCATGCAAGAATCAAAAGTGAACGTGAAAGTCACTCAGTCGTTTCTGACTCTTAGTGACCACATGGACTACAGTCTGCTAGGCTTCTCTGTCCATGGAATTCTCCAGGTAAGTATACTGGAGTGGGTTGTCAATCCCTTCTCCAGAGGATCTTCCTGACCCAGGGATCGAGCCTGGGTCTCCTGCATTGCAGGCAGATTCTTTACCAACTGAACCACTGTGATAAAAGACAGAAATGGTAAGGACCTAACAGAAGCAGAAGAGATTAAGAAGAAGTGGCAAGAATATAAAGAAGAACTATACAAAAAAGGTCTTAATGACCTAGGTAATCATGATGGTTATTCACCTAGAGCTGAACATCTAGAAATGTGAAATCAAATGGGCCATAGGAAGCATCACTATGAGGGATGTGATGCTCCATCACCATGGAGGTGATGGAATTCCAGCTGAGCTATTTAAAATCTTAAATGATGATGTTGTTAAAGTGCTGCACTCAGTATGTCAGCAAACTTGGGAAACTTAGCAGTGGCTACAGGACTGGAAAATGTCAGTTGAAAGAAGAGCAATACTAAAGAATGTTCAAACTACCATACAGTTGAGTTCATTTCACATGCTAGCAAGGTTATACTACAAATCCTTCAAGATAGGCTTCAGCAGTAGGTGAACTGAGAACTTCCAGGTTTACCAGCTGGGTTTTGAAGAGGCAGAAGAACCAGAGATCAACTTGCCAACATTCACTGGATCATGGAGAAAGCAAGGTAGTTCCAGAAAAACATCTAACTCTGCTTTATTGACTCCACTAAAGCCTTTGACTGCGTGGCTCACACTAAACTGTGGAAAACTCTTAAAGAGATGGGAGTACCAGACCACTTTACCACTTTTATGGGGGTCAAGAAACAACAGTTAGACCTGGACATGAAACAAAAGACTGGTTCCAAATTATGAAAGCAGTATGACAAGGCTGTATATTGTCACCTTGCTAATTTAACTGTTATGCAGAGTATATCATGCAAAACGGTGCATTGGGATGAATCACAAGCTATAATCAAGATTGCCAGAAGAAATATCAATAACCTCAGATATGCAGATAATACCACTCTAAAGGAAGAAAATGAGGAGGATCTGAAGATCCTCTTGATGAGGGTGAAAGAAGAGTGGAAAACCTGGCTTGAAACTCAACATTCAAAAAATCAAGATCATGGCATCCAATCCCATCACTTCATGGCAAATAGAAGGGGGAAAACTGGAAACAGTGTCAGATTTTATTTTCTTGGGCTCCAAAATCACTGCAGATAGTGACTGCAGCCATGAAATAAAAAGACACTTGCTCCTTGGAAAGAAAGCTGTGACAAACCTAGACAGTGTATTAAAAAGCAGAGACATCACTTTGCCAACAAAGGTTCATATAGTCAAAGCTATGGTTTTTCCAGTAGCCATGTATAGATGTGAGAGTTGGACCATAAAGAAGGTTGAACACCAAAACTGAAGCTTTCAAATTGTGGTGCTGGCCTTTTGGCTGGAACCACCACCTTCCAGTAATTCACCAAAATGACCAACACAAAGGGAAAGACGAGGGGCACCTGCTACATGTTCCCTAGGCCTTTCAGAAAACACGGAGTTGTTCTTTAGGCCACAAACATACAAATCTACAAAAAGGATGATATTGTGGATATCAAGGGAATGGGTATTGTTAAAAAAGGAATGCCCCACAAATGTTACCATGGCAAAACTGGGAGAGTCTACAATGTTACCCAGAATGATGTTGGCATCATTGTAAACAAACAAGTTAAGGGCAAGATTCTTGCCAAGAGAATTAATGTGCATATAGAGCATATTAGGCAACCTAAGAGCTGAGATAGCTTCCTGAAGTGTGTGAAGGAAAATGATCAGAAAAAGAAGGAAGCCAAAGAGAAAGGGACTTGGGTTCAGCTGAAGGGCCAGCCTGCTCTACCCAGAGAAGTACACTTTGTGAGGACCAATGGAAAGGAACCTGAACTGCTGAAGCCCATTCTCTATGAACTCATGGCCTGATGGATGTAAAAATAAAGACCTGGACTGTAAAAAAAAAAAAAATTGTGCTGGAGAAGACTCTTGAGAGCCACTTGAACTGCAAGGAGATCAAACCAGTCAATCCTAAAGGAAATCAATTCTGAATATATACTGGAAGGACTGCTGCTGAAACTGAAGCTCCAGTACTTTAGCCACCTGATTTGAAGAGCTGACTCACTGGTAAAGTCCCTGATGCTTGGAAAGATTGAAGCCAAAAGGAGAAGGGGGTGGCAGAGGATGAGATGGGTCGCTCAGTTACGTCCAACTGTCTGTGACCCCGTGGACTGTAGCCTGCTAGGCTCCTCTGTCCATGGGATTTCCCAGGCAAGAATACTGGAGTGGGTTTGCTGTCTCCTCCAGGGGATCTTACCAACCCAGGGATTGAACCCAGGTCTCCTGCATTGTAGGTGCATTCTTTACCATCTGAGCCAGGGAAAGCCTTCCTGGGGAAATTGTATGTAATCTATAGACCTCCCCACACCCCACTGTGGATTCAGATCTTTTGAAGGAAGTGATTTAAGTTGACACTTGAAGAACGAGTTGGAGTTAGTCTGATGAAAGTGCATGGGGGAGGATGAGAGAGCGCATCAGGCCAGGGGAATAACAGTTGGCAGAAAATGGTTTTTCAAGTCCCAGAGACTTGAGTTCCTGAGTCCCAGGAGCAAACCAGACTTTGTAGCAATGGAAGGTCAGACAAGAGGCCTAATTTACATGGGGTAGAAGAGGGGAGGAGGGAAAGGATGTGATGAAGATCAAACAGAAGAGAGGACAGTGATGCAAAGAAATTATAGTAATTAAAGAGTTGCAGAGAAGATTAAATATCAAATAGTCACATCACTTGATGAAGACTACTTGCTGGCAGGCTCACTTAGTTTATTCCTGACTTAATTTATTCAAATTTGAGCCCGAAGGCCAATACTAATTTGCATGTCCAAGACTCATGTTTATCTTGAAATCTAAACCCCATCACATTGTAAATGTGAATCTGGAAAGACAGCAAATGTAAATGCCTATTTGGGATGTTATTATTAATTGCATTTGGAAAAGAAAATAATTTAAAACTTGAAAATCCAGAGACTCATTAGCAACAAGAAGAGATTATATACTGTGTGTCACAAATCAACTCTAAGTGACATTCTTCTGTAACCACCTATTTATCCCCACACTGCAGGGATTGCACCGGGATCTGTTGTAATAACAGATGAAGCTGTAGACTCCTTCTTTAAGCCCCGGTTTGAACAGGTAATCTTGGACAACACTGTCACCAGAAGTACTGAACTTGACAAAGAACTGGCCAAGGAACTATTCAACTGTAGCAAAGAAATTCCCAACTTCCCAACCCTCATTGGACATACGATGTGTACCTATGATTTTTATGAAGGTGAGAAGAATTTATAAACTTTGAAAGCAGCAGAAAATTACCAGTAATACTTTGTTATTCAAACCTATAATTTATAATAAAAACCTCACCATAGAGAATTAATAGTTGGGGATTTAAAAAGGCACTGAAACAGCCTTTTCAACTTACTAAAGGAATGTAAGGACATAATAAGCAGAATGGTTTTTCAAGTCCCAGAGACTTGAGTTCCTGAGTCCCAGGAGCAAACCACACTTTGTAGCAACGGAAGGTCAGACAAGAGGCCTAATTTACATGGGGTAAGAGAGGGGAGGAGGGAAAGGATGTGATGAAGATGTATGTATTCATTACATACACATAATGAATTTATTTTGAGAGTGGGTTTAATCCTCCAAGAACAAATTGGATACTCTATGCAATTAGTGATGTTAGCAAAATCTTATCTCTGTTTATACGTTTAATTTAAACTGGAGAAGGGGGAAACACTTCTCTGCTTCTGCCATTTTGAGGTACATTCACTTGTACCTTGAAAAGGAGCGGGTACCTAGTAAAGAGTGGGAACCAGGAAATCAGGAGAAATATTTGGAGGAGGAAATCCGGAAGGGATGGAATAGTCTCAGATCAGTTCTCTTCTCTCTCAGCCATGAGTAAAAGGTCCTCAAATCAAGTTTAGGAACAAATTGAAGGTCACTTCCAAGTAGCAGTTCTCGCTACAAGGGGTGGGAGGCCAGGAGAAAAATTGCTCCAGGACAGACCCTGTTCATTCCACAAGAAAGAATCTAATGAGGGTTGGTACCATTCCTTGCAGGGCATTCTAGAAATCTTGTAGTATAGCTATGTCTGAGTATGTTCATCAAACCACATATTACTTCATTTTCAATTATTTTCTTTTTCCCTTTGGGTCAAACTTACAGTATTACATTGAATTCTAAACAATTATGTATGAAGATACATTATCTGTACTGGTTACTTCAGGTTAGCAAATGTGTTGTCACAACATACATGTTACAAAACAGGTGCTTTGGGTCTGATAGGGTAAAGACTCCATCAGGTCACTAGCCCCTTCATTGGGAGGGTCACCAACGAGTTTAAGCCAGAGCTTGCAAAGAGCACATGTAGGAGTCAATGTTTCTTTGGGCTGCACAGTATTTTTAAGGTGAGAATTATTTTGCCAATACTTATACATTCTGGCTATTTCATATGAAAAATGAAAATTGATTCTCGGCTTCTTGAAATAACGTGATATTAAAAATACAAAAGAATTTATTCACGGCCACCCTAGCAAGTCACATCTGGGGCTGCCATTCACTGAAGATGAGGTGAGGCTGCTCCCTTCTCACCAGGCACACCTCATTGACATTACCTGCTTGACTTGTGGGACGTCTGAGTTTAGATTGGTTCATTAGTGGTGTTAGCAGGCAGCTCCAAGGAGTTCAGGAGGAGAAGTAGGGAGAGTAGAAGTAGCATGAAAGATAAAGGAAAGGGAAAAAAGGAGAGGAAAGGGAGACAAAAATAGAGAATTGTGCAATATGGATAACAGGGTATACTGGCCTCCCTGCTTCAACAGGACACGCTCGGAGGTAGGACCCGGTGAAGTCTGTTCCCGGCACATGCGCAGTGGAGGAGTCATAGCATCTGCCTCTTCTCCAGCCCCTTCTGGCCCCACTAGAAGGTGCAGGTGGAATTAAGTGCTAAATAAACACTGAGAGCATCCTACAAGGGAAAAATGTGATCACAAAAGGCTAGCGTGCAGCCTGGGGTGTGTGGCAGGGAACAGGGTTGACAAATCAGCAGTCTGCATGTAGCTACCATGGTCATGACGGTCGGACAGAACTGCAATATCCAAACCGCCCTCCTGATCCTCAAGTAGCTTAGGATCATCACTGGGGCTTGAGCATTTTATTCTTCCACAGCAACTGTTTCTGGGCCATCTGCAAGTCATAGGAGCAACCTATGATTTTCCTCAAAGGGCAGATCTTCCAGCGACCCTCCAGATCATGCTATCCCTGGGCATGGTGCTGGCTGCTGAGGCCACTCAGTGGTTACTTGCCCCAGAGTTGGGGAGCTCAGTGCCATGGAGAGCCCACTCTATGTGAGATGCTTGAGCTAGGCACAATCTTGCCTCATGTCCTCTGGCAGGATGATTCAGATGGCTACATTTCTCTTACCTGGGGTGCAGGCCCACAGGTTATGGTTAGCCACAGAGCACTTGGTCTGACAGCAAGCCTCTGTATGATGCCACAGCGACTGTAGTAGGACTGTAGTAGTGACCCCAGTCACTAAACATTCTCCCTTCTCTTTCAGGCCAGGGTCGACTAGATGGAGCACTGTGCTCTTTTTCCAGAGAAAAAGGTTTAGACTACTTGAAGAGAGCATATAATGCTGGCATCAGAAATATTGAAATGGAATGTACAGTGTTTGCAGCCATGTGTAGACTTTGTGGTCTAAAAGGTAAGGCTTTCATGAATGCCTAGGGTCAAATTCTCTTCTTTCATGAAGTTATTTGCATACTTCAGGAGAAGAAAAATGAATTCAGCTATATATTAATTTGGGCTGAAAGCATGATTATGTCATAATATCTTGTGAGTGGGCAGGACATTATTCCTATTTTGCAAGTGAGGAAACTAAACCTTAAGGGTCAAAAGTGAGTTGCCCATGATCACTAGAGAGTGGGCTATGCAGCCAAGACTTGACAGCAAGTTCAGTTTCATTCATTCTAATAGTGACTGCTGTTTTCTACTACAATTGAATTTACTGAGACATGGCACAAATAATATATCCCTAAAACAGTCCATTAAAGGACAAAACATCAGTAGAGCAGTGTGTTTTTAGAGTTAATTTACATGCATTTTTGCTTATCCCACCCTTTTATTTTGAAAAGAAATTAAGAATACAGAAAAATTAAAAGAATAGTATAATACTTAGGTACCCTTTACCAAAATTCAAGTTTTTAGTATTTTCGTGTTTGTGCATCCTCTCTAAATATGTGTATGTATGTATATATGTGTGTATGCATATATATATATATATATATATATATACACACACACACCTATTTGGTATTTTCTTCTGAATCATTATAAATAAATTACAAATATTATGCCACTTAACTTTTGTACCTCAGCATCATTTCCTAAGAATAAGGATGTTCTAATGTCCATAATACAACTATCAAACAAGAAAAGCTAAGAAAAGTAAAAATCATTTCATAACATGTTAACATCCATTCCATATTTAAATTCTGATTGTCCTAAGACTATCTTTAAAGAGTACTTTAATCCAGTATTGAATTAACTTTATATGCTGTATTGTTTGGTTATCATATCTCTATATTTTTACAACTAGAATAGTCTCTCTACTTTTCTTTTTTCCTGGGACTGTGATTTTTTTGAAAAGTCCAGACTGCTATCCTGTAGCACACCCATGTTCTAGATTTGTCTGCACACATCATTCCAGGGTTTCACTTGTGCATTTATACTGAATATTTTCTGTAAAGCAGAAGCAAAATCTAGGGGCTTGATTAGAGTCAACTATGTGGCAAGATGTACATTAGTTTCCCTTGTTCCATATCAGGGAGAGGTAAGGTGAAGATATTCCACTATCAGTAATTTTGAGTTGCATCCCTTGGTTCAAGTGGTAACTGCCATCTCTCTCCATTGAAAAATTAATGCTTTCTCTTTGTAAGTAACAAGTAACCTTGGGGATGATAATTTGGCATTTTGATCATTTTAATTTTCTAATTCCATCATTCCTCCTACATTTATTAATTGGTATTTTTAAAAAAGAGGCTTTCTTTCTCACACTCCTCTCTCTCTCTTTTTGGTGACAGGGTTATTGTTTTGCTGATTTTGTTCAAAGCAGTGTGTTATATACAGCTTCTGTCATTATTCTTTTTGATACTCAAATTATCCAAAAATTGGCTAGGAAGAGTCTCTTCCAGCACACTCTTTTGTCCTTTTTTGACATAATCCTCTTAGCTCTTAGGCATCACTTGCATTGTCTTTGCCTCAGGTCTGGAATCATCCATTTCTCCAAGAAGCTCTGCTTCTTTGGGTGGAGAATGGCATTATGAATCTAAATATGGATATGGCATGCATTTTTATTTTGGATGAAATTATTCCAGTAGAACCACTAACCTTTGACCAATACCAAGAAAATCTTTTGAAGTAAAACATAATTTTCACAAGAATTAATCAATATAACTACTCTTTTTGATTTTAAATTATTTTCATTCTCATTTTCTAGATTAAAAAAGTCAAGCTTAACTGATGGAAAAGGTAAAGCTGCAAAGTTAGTTAAATATTATATATTAACTTGGCTATGAAAGCCTTAGATCTAAAGCTAAATGGCATCATCTAAAATAATATTTTTGAGTGGCAAGCAGTCCCCAAATATGAATAATGATGTTCAAAAATTGGAGCAACCTTTTTTTTTAAGAATGCCTAGTTTTGTTTTTCACATGGCAATTATCTTTTTTCATAAGAGTCCATAAAAAATGTCATCTATTCAGATGTGTTTTATAGCATGCCGATTGAGTGCATGGCACAATACAAGAAGACTGGATTTAATCAGATTTTTGGCTGATAAGATTTGTCTTAATCACTGTCTTCCTAAAGAAAGAAGGACTTTCTCCTATGCCTCAACTAGTTTCCTGAGCACCCAGGCAGTCTGGACACAGCAGAGGATGACACAGAATCTCTGCCCTTGAGGAGTCTAGAGGGGAGAGAAATAAAAGCAAAGAGTTATCTATAACAATATAGTAGTGTGTTAGATACTGAGGAGCATGATGGTGAAAAAATAAGGCAGGGAAAGGGCACAGGGACAACCAAGGTACGCAGGAAAACCATAAATTAAAATAGGGAAGGGTGCATGGAGAAGGTGCCATTTAGGAAAATGCCACATGAGTATCTGGGCAAAGCAGTCTGGGAAATGCAAATCAAAGACTGCCAAGCAGGAGCATTCAGAGTGTGACACACAGGGAGACCAGTGTGTCTGGAGGGCAGTGACAGCTGTGGAGAGGGTAGGGGATGGAGTGAGTGAGGACTGTGTGGTCCCCATGAGAACTGTGACTTTCACTCTGAGCACCCTGAGAATCCACTGGAGGCCTCTGAATGGAGAAGTGATGGGATCTGGCAAGTGATGGGATCTGGCTTGCTTTTGAACAGCAGCACACTGGCTGCTGGTCTGGGAAGAGCCTACAGGGGTCCATGGCAGAAGCAGGGAGAAAGGAGGGCTGATACCATAGTCTAGGGAGATACGAACAATAGTTGAGAAAGTGAGAAGCAGTCATGCTAGATATAGCTTGAAAGCAAACCCAGCAAGATTTGTTGACAATGTGATGTGAATTTGGAGAGAAACACAAGAGTGAAGATCAACTCCCAGGCTTCGGGCCTGAACAGCTGGAAGGATGGAGTTATCAGTTGGGACAGAGAAAATTGGGTGGGGTTTTGGGGGTACTATGAAAGTGAAAGTTGCTCAGTAGTGCCTGACTCTTTGTGACCCCCTGGACTATACAGTCCATGGAATTCTCCAGGCCAGAATACTGGAATGGGTAGCCTTTCCTTTCTCCAGGGGATCTTCCCAACCCAGGGATCGAACTCAGGTCTCCCACACTGCAGGCAGATTCTTTACCAGCTGAGCCACCAGGGAAGCCCAGGAATTCTGGACTGAGTAGCCTATCCCTTCTCCAGTGGATCTTTCTGGCCCAGGAATTGAACCAGGGTCTCCTGCATTGCAGGCAGATTCTTTACTAACTAAGCTATCAGGGAAGTCCTGGGGGTACTGTAGTAGACATCAAATAGAGGTTAAATAAGCAGGTGGGTTTATCAATCTCGAGTTTAGGTATGAAGTTTGGACTGGAGAAGTAAAGAAAGAAAGTTGTAAGTTGACAACATGTAGGTAGCATTTAAAGTCCTTCAATGAATGAAATGACAAAGCAAATCAACCTAGAAACAGATGAAAAACTTAGGGCAGATGAAGGAGATCTAGCAGAAACTAAGGAGGAGGGGTCAGTGCAATTGGCAGAACACCTGGAGAGTCTAGTGTCCCAGAACCAAAGAAGAAATCTTCAAAGAAGCAAAGAATTATAGCCCAATAATGATTTACTTGATCACAGATAGAATTTTAATTCTAGTGTTTGTCCTTATTGTCACCTAATTTTAATACACAAAGCTACAAACAAAATATATTTGGTAACATTTCTAAAAGCACACCTTAGAAAGAAGTTGTAGGTCACAAGAAGAGATTAATTGTAGAACCATTACTCTCATCGCAGAATGAATGCACACACAAATCCTTGTAACATATGAGTGAAGGATGCAATTTCATCCTTGTCCTCTTTAGAAGGCCATAATTAATACCCACTTTCAGGGAAGCAATAACTTTGCTTCCACAAGTTAGTGAGGGTGGGAGCCCTAGCTGGGAGCAACTCGCCCCTCCCTGAGCAGCAGCCCAACCAGCACATGACCTGCAGGAACACCTGGATTCAGACTATTTCTGCTCCAGGAAATGTTTCCTCACATTTCTTTCTTATGGAAATAGCAAGTGGTCACTTGAGTCACAGCTCCATGTAATATGCAAATGGGGGAAAATCTGGTAACCAATTTAGTCAAACACAACATGCCAGGTCACGAACTGCTGCCCTAATGTACGTTTGGTGATGACTGTCAGTTCTTTCTTGAGAGTTCTAGGCTTGTGAACACTGGACCTAAGTCTCTCTCTCTTTGAAATGTTGCCAAAACCTCAGAGAAGTTACTCTGTTATGAGAGAGTTTTTGCCCTTGCCACAACTCCTTGTGACCTTGCTCTCTCTGCCACCTGCAGGTACCCTCCTAGGCTCTTTCCTCTATCGCTTGCTCTAGTTCCTGCCCTCTGCTGTGTTTTCCCTTTTCTGCTGCTATTGGTAGCTGATTTCAGCCTGCCAATAGCTGTCTTCCAGGCCACTGACGCAGCCTTTTCCTTGAGTAGATGCCTTCTGGGCTGCCAACATTCACACTAAAGGTTATATCTGCAAGTATGTAATTCTGTAGTTCTTGGAAGTATTTCTGTCCAAATTTCTTCTTGGTGACAGGGACTCTATCTCCCTCAGACATCACTGTTTCCAAAGATGAATTCTTGGTACAGGAAGATCAACCCCTGGAAGGTCAACCACCAAGGACACAGACCAAAACCCCATGCATGTGATTCAGCCATGTTCCCATCTTTCATCCCCATGTCATTATATCCTACCCCGAATGCAGTGAAGCTTGGAAAAGCTCTGTATGAGCTGGAAAAGCTTCACATGGGGAAGGGCTATGAGAGCCTTCACAAACGGCTGCTTTCACATACTTATAAGGGAGGTTATATACCAATGGGAAGCAACACTGGAAAATATGTCTCATCTGGCACAAAAAGCTCAAGACTCCCAGGCCTATTCCCCCTCCCCTCCATTTCGCTCCCACTGTCAGCAAAGACCCATTCCTCATGTGTCTCTAATAGCTTTTTTTTTTTCCTCCCTTTTATTGTTTTTGTCATACAATGCCATGCTATCACCATGGGTTTACATATGCTCCCCCTCCAGAAACCCCTCCCTCTCCCCTCCCTCCTCCCTCCCCCCCGGGAAATCTCGATGCACCAGCCCCGAGAATCAATCCTAGGCTGGCGATTGATTAGACATATGATAATTAACATGTTTCAATGCCATTCTCCCATATCATCCCACCCTTACCCTCATTCACAGAGTCCACGAGTCTATTCTATACATCTGCGTTCCTTTTGCTGTCTCGCATGTTGGGTTCTCGTTACTATCTTTCTAAATTCCATATATATGTGTTAATATACTGCATTGTTGTTTTTGCTTCTGGCTTACTTCACTCTGGATAATGGGCTCCAGTTCGGTCCATCTGAGTAGAATTGATTCAAATGAATTTTTTTTTAATGCTGAGTAATATTCCATTGTGTATATGTACCACAGCTTTCTTATCCATTCATCAGTTGATGGGCATCTAGGTTGCTTCCATGTCCTGGCTATTGTAAACAATGTATCGATGAACATTGGGGTACACGTGGCTCTTTCAATTCTGGTTTCCTCAGTGTATATGCCCAGCAGTGGGATTGCTGGGTCATATGGCAGGACTATTTGCAGCTTTTTAAGGAACCTCCACACTGTTTTCCATAGTGGCTGCACTAGTTTACATTCCCACCAACAGTGTAGGAGAATTCCCTTTTCTCCACATCCTCTCCAGCATTTATTGCTTGTAGATTTTTGGATTACAGCCATTCTGACTGGTGTAAAGTGATACCTCATTGTGGTTTTGATTTGCATTTCTCTGATAATGAGTGATGTTGAACATCTTTTCATGTGTTTGTTAGCCATTCTTATGTCTTCTTTGGAGAAATGTCTGTTAAGTTCTTTGGCCCACTTTTTGATTGGGTCATTTATTTTTCTCGAATGGAGCTGCAGGAGTTGTTTGTATATTTTTGAGATTAATTGTTTGTCCGTTGCTTCATTGGCTATTATTTTCTCCCATTCTGAAGGCTGTCTTTTCACCTTGCTTATAGTTTCCTTTGTTTCTAATAGCTTTTTATGTCCCTGTAGTAGTACCAGACGACTGGCTTCATACTAAGGCAATGATGCCTAATGGTTTCAGCTTATAAATAATATTTCATTTAAACAAGAGTCTTCTAGAGGATCATTGTTCTAACTCAGAGGAGTCACTCATTGAGTATGGACTGGTGCAAAAACAGATCTTTCTGCATTCACCAGGACAAGGAGGTCCTGGGACCCCATGGACTAGCACTTCTTATCTTTAAGATTCATGTAAGATGTCACATTGAGGGACATAATTCTCACTTCATCAGGGACATTTTGCATGACTACCTAAACTAAACTCACTCCCATTCATTCTAGTTACTCATTTACTCTTCCTACTTCACTTCTCTGTATCATATTTACCACGATATCAAACTACATTTCTTGTTTCTTTATATAGTAACTTACATATAATTTTGCATGTATTAATACATGAAGATACATATTTAGCATCTCTCTCCATTACAATATATAGTACAAGAACAGGAATGCTGTTTGTCATTTTCTTGCTATGTCTTTAATGCTTAGAATATCTGTATATGGTCTTTCAATAAATATTTGCTAAATGAATAAAATGAGTAGAATGACTACTCAACCTCTATAGACCGTAGAAGATAGCTATAACAAACTCAACTGGTTCATCATTATTCAGCTACATTTATGGCAAGGGATTGTCTAAAGGACTCTGGAATGCCTCATACTCATCCCTGTAGGAAGTGGCAAAACCTTATAAAGTTAAGAATCCTTTTGCTATAAGGTTCATATAATACTTCTATACCTCCTAATATCTGATAGATGGACAAACTACTTGGAATGGAGCCATGGACACCTCTACATCATTGTTGTTATCCTGATCTCATTATGCTGAACAAGAATAGTGGGGGTCCATTGTTGCTTTAACAAAGATTTAAGTGAGGGAAATAGTGGTCTTCACAAAATTATTCTACCTTGAAAGGCTGAACCTTCAGAAGCATGTAAACCCACTGTACAATGCTGTATAAATATAGTCATCTATGGTTCTATAATATGCTCACATCTTTCCATCTCTTAAAACAAAATCTACTTTAGTTAAACCCCTAACATTCTGGTTAAAGATGATAATCCGAAACTTGTGATAAGTATGTTCAGTTTTTATCTGTCTTTAACAGCTAGTGCTGGCTGCCTTTTGACACATGCTTGCTTCCATGACAATATATGAAACCTAGTATTTATCCAAGATTAGGTTCACTTAAATCTTCTTTGTCTTTAGTTTTTGGCAGCACTCACAGTGGTTTTTCTTTAGGGTAAAGGAAGAATTCACTGTTATTTCTTTTAACATATACTGGAAACTTTGAGGATAAATTCAGTCTTCATAATATTACTTTACTACACTTTGATGAAAGGGAGCAGAATCCTGACTTTAATTCCATATTATATTCATCTGCTGATCCCAGAAATGAGGCTACTGGGCTCTGGGAACTGCAGTATGGTCACTGACAGAGTAAACAAGATATTACAAGGATTAAAGATTATATTCAGTTGGGAGCTGGAGTATTTCTTAACTCAAAAATGGGAAAACTGGGGTTTTGAATTATTATTATACAAAAGCTAAAGTTGACCCATTGCAGTTCTTCACCCTCACAGTGTCTGCTGAGAGATACCGTGGCTCAGAGAGGCTAACAACTTTCCCTAGTTCTCACAGTAAATAAGAAGTAGCTGAACTGGAACTGGAATTGACCTCTCTCTGACTTGAGGTCCCTTTGCACCATGTCCTGCTGTGTTTTCCCGGCAGCCTCCAATGGATATACAAGGTTCAGAGTCTCTATTCACAGGAAACAAAAAAATAAGTGCAGATTTTTCTATTTTATGGGTTGTGAGCAGATAGTTGTGCTACTTCAGAAAGCAAAGCCCCTAAAGGCTAATCATATATCAAGGTAGTGTTGAAATCAAGTAAAGCATCACATTGATACTTATTCAGTTAGTTGTAAGTAGAGACATTATTTTACCAAGAAAATAAGTCAGTGTATTTGGAAAATCAGACATAAATGATAAGTAATTCAGTTAATATGCTTATAAAGGTAAAATTTTTAAAAATTGTTTCTTCTTGTTTTGCTGGTTTTTACATATTTTTAATGAAGGTCAGTGTCTAGAATTTTGTTTGATTCATTTTAATTCTACTCTCCTGTCCTCTATCCTACTTCTGCCTGCTTCATACCAACATCCATTAGAGAATGATTTGGATCCATGGACCCAACTTTTTGTGTGATAGCATTACCCGTGACCTGCCTCTCTCCATCTGTGACCCCAGTGAGGAATTCTCCCTGCTGGAGCCTCCAACCCCAGCTCAGCAGGTTCCATCCTCTGCCCATCCTGACACAGCTGTGCTTGGAGGTTCAGCATAAGTTCCCAAGGTTGAACCTGGATCTCCAGGAAATGACAGCATAGTCCTCATACCAAGATAATGTGAGACACAGATGCTGAGGGTGTGGGCTTGGGCAAGGCCTTTGAGGTCCAACCTGATTCTTTCTCAGAGAATAAGACTCAGAGAGTAAAAAGTGACCTGTCAAAGGAAGCACAGCTAGATCAAAACAATGATGGACTAGCCCTAATATCTCCTGCCTCTTTGCTCCCACTCTCTACACTACTCCATAAGGTGTAAAAGAGTAACATATTTATCTATTGACAGATTACCTATACTTTCCCTGTTTTTTGAAAAGGCATGAGCAGCAGCTTTCAATAAAAGATGAATGTATAAATAATTTAAACAAAAGTAAAGAGAATAAGAGGCATGTAGTTAAGGGAGTTAATGGGATGTTCTCAATAGCAAAGAACTACCTGGAAGGGCAATACTGAATATAAATAGTCTGAGTTTCCTAGAAGCCAAGTTGAAAATGGAGACATGTATACCCATGGTGGATTCATGTCAATGTATGGCAAAACCAACATGATAATGTAAAGAAAATAGATAAATAAATAAACTTAAAAAAAAAGAAAATGGAGACTCTTTGAGTAATACAGCACTCATTATCTTGTAAGAGAAAGCATTTGACGTTTGTCATAAAAATTTATTCAAATGTTAAACATAAGTGATCAGCTGTATTACATTGACAGTGTCTTTAGTAACACTTTCATAAAAGATATGGAACAATTTTTGATACAGTTAATACTATATCTTGGTTCTAATCTAGCATTTCTTTGGGAATCTAAAGTACTAGGATGCAGGTATGAACATTTGTTTTAATTTTATTTAATTAGGGGTAAAGTTTAAAGTCTTTAAGGAAATAGTTGTCAAATATCAATGTGCAAATAATATAACTGATCATTGTTTTCTTTTGTTTTTTTTGTAAAATACAGCTTAACTTTCCTTTTTTACTCCTCACTCCTAATTCTGTAAGTCTGCTGCTGCTGCTGCTAAGTCGCTTCAGTCGTGTCTGACTTTGTGCGACTCTATAGATGGCAGCCCACCAGGCTCCCCTGTCCCTGGGATTCTACTGGCAAGAATACTGGAGTGGGTTGCCATTTCCTTCTCCAATATACAAATACTATATTGGCCAAAATGTTCATTCAGGTTAAATCCGAATGAACATTTTGACCAACCCAATATTTTATGTGTATATGCACATGTGTGTTTTTTTGAAGAGAGGTTCCAGATACAGCTTGTATCAATTTTGCAAAGGGGCCAAAAAAAAAAAAATTAACAAAGTTGTGAGAATCACTGGTGCAGCTCTGAGCGGATTGAGCCCCATGCTGACATTGGTGTGTTCCCATCCCGTTACAGCCTGAGGTCACTTAGCTGACAGCCTCCTTGGTGACAGCTAGGTGACTAAATGTCCCTCCACAGGAGCCATCCTCCCTGCCCAATATGAGGATTATGGTAGCAAAACTGTCAGGCTTAATTCTGAAAAATTGTTTTGGGTAAGCTAGTCCCTTTTAATTGCTTGTGGAAACTGTAATTTTAGATGACAAGATTATTACAAGCTGCTTGTTAATTGGTCTGCCAGTGTCAAGAAAACACCACTGAGATCACAGTGACCTGTTCTTGTCCCTCTTTGGCACTACCCATGAAATCACTGGAGAAGACGTTTAGTAAAGCCAGCTCTTGCTCCTTGACAAGCATGAGTTTCCTTTTATCCCTCTGCCAAGTGAAGGATTACAGAAGGACTTTCATCTTTTCCCTGTTACCACCAGCTCATGTCAGCCTTCACAGGCTAGTTGATCATTAACGTGAAAAGTTGAGGAAGTTTCTAGCCCTTCCGTTTGGTTGTTTACCTGTTGGGCCAAGTTGCTTTACAACCGGATGATTTTTTAATAAATAGGGTCCTAGGTGATGAAGTATTTGACTCAGTTCCAGTTGGATATTTTCATTGCTTTTCACAGTTCACTGAACAGGAGAGTCAGTTTGACTGGTAGGTCAGGACAGGTCTGCCTTATGGTTTTCCATGTGCCAGCTCAGTAGAAGAGGGATGGGAGGAAAAGGAGTCTTCTCAGCAGTTTACGAAGTGAGGAGTTGATTGGCTATTTACTAGCTGTGTCCTCTTGGGCCTTTTGACCTCCCTAATTCCTCATTTCATCATTTGTCAAAAGAGCCTAAGAATAATAGCTAGCTTATGGCACAGCAATGAGGCCTAAATAGTATCGTAAATACCCAGCATACAGCAAGAGCTAAACCAAACCAAAAAGATAGCACCTATTATAGTTACAGTCCATTTTTCCTTCTCAAATCTAGAAGTCTGAGATAGCAGAGAAGTCAAAGAAATAAATATCACATTCATACCCAACTTTATCTTCGTGACCTCAAAGCTTGTGAAGGTAGCTACACTGAAAGCCTTCTTTAAATGATGCAGATGAACATAGAGATTATGATACAGCTATCACTTCAAAGTGATTGTCACTGATTTCAGTGTCTGTAACCATATTCCTTGAAATCAAAGATTTAATGTGAAACTGGCAATAAAAAATTTGTAGGGTACTCAATGTTCCTCTCGAGTTCTTGATGGAACAAACCAAAGATGTTGCCTTTATGGTGACTTATCAAAAATGAAAGTTTTATTTTTTAGACAAGAAAGATGCCTGTTTCTTTCCTCTTAGTTTTGCAACTGTCACAAGATTTTGTCGTCATTCTTTAGAAACTAAATGCTAATAAATGTGTTCCTTCGTGGAGCTGATTCTTATGTTTAAGCGTATTGTTTCACATTTTTCTCAAATTTCAAAAGGGTCAGCACTTGCCTTTAAGGCTATTTCCCGAGGTTAGCATTGATATCTCTTCTCTGGTTACTTCCCTTTCCAGCAGGCACACTCAAACATGGGATCAAGGAATAAAATGTCATCTCAGGAAAAATGGCTAGCTCTCTAGTTATATCCTCAAGAAAGAAAAGCCTGCTGTAAGAACTGGAAATGGGATAGAAAGCTGGAGGCTTGTGTATCTTGAATGGCAAAAATCCCTCCTTGTTCTTATCTTGAATACAAAGCTCTTCTGAGCCTTAATCTAACCAGTTGTAGGGGAAAGGAGAAGGCAGAGTACTGACAACTATTTCAATTAACTGACTTAGATGGAGTGTTTGATGGGAGCCCACAGAAACATGAATTGTAACATAGAGGTCTAGAGGGTTCAGCGGGCTGCGTTCACATGACAGGGCAAGCAACATACAGCCCATGTGCTAGGGACATGGCGAGTGTCAGGTTAATGTCTCTGTAAGAAAGGCAAGCCCATTTGCTTCGTAATGGTCTTGTTTACTTTTCCAGCTGCTGTGGTCTGTGTGACCCTTCTCAACAGACTTGAATGTGACCAGATCAACTCTCTCCATGATGTTCTGGTGGAATACCAGAAACGACCTCAGCTCCTCATCTCCAAATTCATTAAACAGCGGCTTGGATTAAGTGACCAGACATCATAGGTGGGCAGCTCAACCCTTCTGCGCAAATTCATAGTTCCAGTTGTAATGGTGAAGTCATATATTATTTGTGGCACTTTTATATAGTTCTCATCCACATGGTAAAATCATAATTGAATGATTTTATAAAACCCTTTCTCTTAAAAATGAATTTGTTGAAAAGAATTTAATAACTTACATTAAATGAAGTTCAAATTTCATTTTAAAATGAGTTAGCTAAGTCAGTCTAATAATTAAAATTGTAAAACTGTATTGTGACATTTGGAGTTTCATATGCAGCATTAATTAAGTTCACATCAAAATAGATCAACCACTTGTAGATACAGTTATCCGTCACTCTGCTTCTGAAACCAATCCAGAAATTCATGTTAGGATGTTGTCAGGAACTTCTAGGTGTTGGACAAGTGACAGAAATTTATCATACACATTCAAAATATTTACAGAAAAAAGTGTCAGTGTAATGTAGGTCTCTATAAAAAAGCTACTCATAGGGAAATATGACCATACTTCTTTTTTTTTTCCCCCTGCAGGATTTTAGTGCACCACAGAATAAGATTAGAGGATGAGGTTTGCCCATGTTTGTGATTTTATCACAAAATGTAACAACTCTAGATCACACATCAATTTTCAGATGAAAACCTTTGGAAATGCAAAGAAAGATCTTCATTTTTCTTCCAAAATCACACATGATTACACTATTTGCTAACAATTTTTTCTTTTAAGGAAATGCATTTCAAACGGGCTGTATTTTTTAAATTTCATTTCAATATTAACCTCATAGGCTGAGGAATAATAACAACTGAATTTAGACTTGAGTTCAAAATGTTAAAGTCATCCTTTTGTGTGACTTTGAAGTGGTCTTGCCTGTACCTTGCCCTGCCTATTCAGTTTGCCTCTGGCAGGCATGGTGTCCCTTGGATGGTACCCCATGCTTTGTATGAGTTGATGCTGCCTGGAGGGGGGCAGTTCTTTTAAAGATGATACACTTAGGAGTTGGGAGGCATGGATGGAGGATGGGTGGAGGATGGCTTACAATCTTGAATAGTATGTAATGTTGTATACATATATTTATATTGTTGTGGCTCAAATAAAGCTTAATCCCAACCATGATAGAGATTTTTTTGCCTACTGTAATCAATGACAATAAACAATCCCCGGGGAGGAACATCAGTCTGGAAACATTTTTGGTAACAGTTATGCTTGGAGTGTTTTTAAGCCGTCCCAATAACTGACCATCAAATACCATGATTAGAACTAAAAGTAAGGTAGAATGACATTGTAGTTATTAGTGGGATTTTCACTGTGTTTCATCTTTTTTTTTCAGACAAAGTGGAAAGTACTTCAGAGTGTTCTCCATAAGCCTTCAATTTGAACTTTTACCTGTCTGTTCCTGGAAAATCTTATTTTCCTTTTTATTGAGAGAAGAAGAAGTTATGGGGAAGAGAGAGAGAGAATTAAATACTCACAGTTAATCCTCCTCTCAGCTCCTGTGTAGGGTGTGTGTATGTGTGCACACATGCCAGAAACCTAGGAAACCATTTTGATGATTCTTCCTCCTTCATTCCCACATCCAATCAATCACCATGCCTATTAATTGATTCTCCTAAGACATTTTTTCAACCTGTGCTCCAATGAAGACTTCCCTGTCCTCAAACCAGATTCCTCCCAGCCTCGCCCATAGCTTCCTACGGCACCCTCTACAGCTTCTTTAAAGTATTCATGACAGCTTGCAATTGTGTTGAGATTTGGGTCTTTAACGTGTTTAGACTATAAGATTCATGAGGACAAACATTACATTTGTCTTATTCACTGCTGTACCGCAAGCACCCAAAAAGTGCCTGTCTCATTCTAGGTGCTTCACTTAAGTGAAGAATGTATTCTCTTCAAAAATTTCCCTTATAAACTCTCACTAAAATGCCGCTAGTCTTTGCAAAAGCCATCCTTTCCTTATTCAGTCCCTTGTCTGCTCAGCTCTCCCTGGCTTCCTCCCATGACATCCCGCTTTGTGAGGTGGAAAGTTCTCTGTATCATCAGTGTAGACTTGTGGTGATGTCTAGAACTTCTTGTTTTCTCCTATAGCACGTGGCTTTCCCCTCTGTCAAAATCAAACCCCAAGTTCACCCCCTTTAGGAAGGTCTCCAAGCTTAATTCCCCCTGATTCATCATACCTAGTTCCTTAAGAAGATGTCAATGTGCTCTCATTTATAAGCTGTTTTGAGAACACCTGTGCTTTTATGTGAACTGGGGTAATGGATGCCCAGCCTCACTGGTGTTTCCTTTCTACCCTTTGACCACCATGGAGTGTTATCCCCCGCAGGCATTCAGCCACTACTCACCTGTGCCTGCCCTAAGTCTAGGAACCAGCTCTTCACCTCACCCCTAACCTCACCTTTTGCACACTCATTCAGTCTTGCCCTCCTAGAAGTCAGTTCAAGAAACAGTCAGACTTGCAAAGATTCCTCTGATTATTTCTATTTATGGATGTTCCCATGCATTTTTGGTATGTTTTTCCTTTGTTCATTCATTATAAATCCATGTCTCCTTTTTCCCCAGAAGAATAAGAAATAATTTATAAGGATAAATTAAAGTATATTAAGATAGTATAAGCTAGACATAAGTGGGGGAAGAAAAGAAAAAGGGAAGGGAAGGGCCACCACTGACAACATCCTGAAGCTCGTACCACAATGCGTTGCATATAGCCCATGCACTGGCAGATAGTAGGTCCTGAATTGGCTCTGGGTTGCCCAGCAGTTGCTTCATAAAGAGAATAAACTTACAGTGCCTCTAAGATAAAGTCTGAACTGATCACCAGGAGAAGAACAACTAGCGCTGATTCTAAGAGGCTAGAGTGTAGTGTAGTGGTGAGTGAGGGAGGTGGGGAGGGGAGAGGTGTGAACGTCAATGCCTTTACTCCGGATGGTTTTCAGCACCGGTGCACACTGGGAGACCGCAAAAGCCTTCAGAACACACCGTTTGGGGCCCCACCTCAAGCCAGCTAGATAGGAATCTCTCAGAGTGGGTTGGGAACCCCTATTTTAATAATGTCCCCCAATGATGTGCAGCCTGGGTCAAAAGACACGAATTTTTTTTTTTTTTAATTATTGTTTTAGCCATACATTGTTATGATATCACCATGGGTTTACATATGCTTCCCCTCCGGGTCCCCCCTCCCTCCTCCCTCCCCCCCCGGGAAATCTCGCTGCACCAGTCCCGAGCATCAATCCTGGGCTGGCGATTGATTAGACACATGACAATTAACATGCTTCAATGCCCTTCTCCCATATCATCCCACCCTTACCCTCATCCACAAAGTCCACAAGTCTATTCTATACATCTGCGTTCCTTTTGTTGTCTCCCATGTTGGGTTCTCATTACTGAAAAGACACGAATTTAAAAGAACAAATAGTCTGTGAATCTAGCAGGCACTCCTCCAGCTGAACTTCTGAAAGTCTTTTGATGATGACTTCATTGGAAGAGTTATATACAGATCAAGCTCTTTTACTTGATTCTTACTCCTCAACAGGAACAGTATCCTTTTTTCCTAATATTTTCAAGTGTACTATATGATGATTTGGTAATACATACATTCTGAAATGATTACCACAGTCAAGTTAATTAACATATCCATCACCTCACATAGTTATATGCATTAGCCAAGCTATGGAAACAGTATGTGTGTCTGTTGACTGATGAATGGACAAAGAAAATGTGTTCCATATATGTACATAATATATACATGTATATACACAATGGAATATTATTTAGCCATAAAAGAGGGGGAATCCTGCCATTTGTAACAATATGGATGAAACTGGAGAGCATTATACCGATAAAATAAACCAGACAGAGAAAGACATATACTGTTATGATATTGTTTATATGTAGAATCCTCCCAAAAAATTTGATTCATAGAAACAGAGAATAGAATGGTGATTACCAAGAGCTGGAGCAGAAAAAGGGGAGATGTTGGTCGAAGTGGTTAAAGGGTACAAATTTCTAGTCATAAGATGAATAAGTGTTGAGGATATGACATGCAGTATGGTGACTATAGTTTAACATTGTAATGTATACTTGAAATTTGCTGAAAGAGTAGTTTTTTTAGCATTGTCATCAAAAAAAAAGAAACAATCTATTAACCATTTTATATCCCCAGCAATGTGCACAGTGCCTAACACATAATAAAAGTGGATTAATTATACATATTTTATATATCTATATATATACTGCTATCAATTCAATTTTTGTGTTCCCCTCACCTAATTCTTGTGTTGCAGCTCTCACTCTATATTGTGGCTATGTTTGGAATTAGGTTCAATGAGGTCACAGGATGGGGCCCTGATCTGCTAGAATTAGTGTCCTTATCAGAAGGGACACTAGAGAGTTCACTGTCGTTCTCTCTCTGTACACATGTACTGAGAAAGGTCCATGTGAGGATGCAGTGAGAAGATGGCCATCTGCAAGCCTGGAAGAGAGCTCTCAACTGATATGGAATCAGCTGAAATCTTGATCTGGAACTCCTAGCTTCCAGAACTATGAGAAAATAAATTTCTGTTATATTTATTTAATCCTTGGTATTTTGTTATGGCACTCACAGCTAAGATATATATCATATATATGAATTACATGTATATACATATATATATATGTATATATAACCCTGTAAACAACAACAACAAAACACGATCAATTGATTGGTTAATGCAAATACATAGCTGACTGCCTGTCAACTTAATTTTTCCTGAATATTATCCCCTGACCAACCTTTCAGAATGACATATTATTCAGCAATATTTTCTATGTGAGATCATTACCAGCCAGTTCAGCTCCTCCACTCCAGATTTCACTGCCAAACAACACTAGACAACTGACACCCAATGCCGTCTTAGTAAAACTCAATCTTTGGTCCAAAATAAACTCAGTGACTTTTCCTGTCTTATTTTTATACAGTTATAGAATAGTTACAGAATGTTTGTAAGTGCTTTGCACTATGTAGGTACTTAACAAGGACTAAAAGTGATCAACTTCAGAAATACAACAAAGTGAGCTTAAATTTTATGTCCTTCTTTTAAAAACATAGCTCTTAACATTTGGATTCATTTAGGAGACCGTTGATAGCAATCTATGGACCAACTCCACAGAAAAAGGCATATTCGCACATGTAACTCAGAGTTTGCATCTATTTCATGGGTTTGCACACTTTCCTCAGGCTGTCATGGCAGGATACCCGCATCCCCCGTCGCAGGCCACAGTCCTTCTGGGTGACCCTAGTTACAGTGCTGTCCTTGATGTCTGGTTATCGCTCCCCTCCAGCCACCTCACTGCGGTGCTGGTAACAGCTGTTCCAGCTACACCACCTTTGCTGCTCCCTAAATCCTGCTCACTCTTTTGTAAATAGTTCAGTAAACTCTCGGTTTCCTAGTTTAATTGTGCCATCTGGCTCCTGCTGGGGCCCATTAATACAGCCTCCAAGATACATCTGGGGACCCAGAACCATTTGGAAAAATGTAAGAAACTAAAGTCATTCTATATGCAGATCTTTCTATTATATATATATTTATTTTTTATGGCAAAACAAAAGTTAGTATTTTTCTTCTTAACTGGTAGAGTACTTTAAAAGATATATAATCTTCTATTCAAGACTGTACATTTGTATTTAAAATTCTCTTGGAACTCTCCAGGACTTGTACCTTGAAAAACAGAATGTTCAACTTACATTTTCTTAGCTGGCTGCTGGGCATCCCATGTATGATAGAACTGAAAGCTTGAGTAAAAGACAGATAAATGGCTTCTATTGCTTGCCTCCAAGCTACATGTTTCGTCATCCTGTCATGGAAGGAAATTAAAATTGTCTGACATACTGAGCTTCATAAAGCCACACAGTTTCTCTCCAGGATCCTGTGTGCCTCTAGATGTCTCTACCATGAGCAGGTTTTTTTTTGGATTTGATCTACAATCTTCATCTCAGGATTAGAACTTAAGCAAACTCAATCCTTAGTTATCGGGGTCTCTCTTTAACCCTTTAAAAAATAAACTATACAACCATTTATTTCATTTATCAGTTCACTCGGACTTTATCTCTTAATAATCCTAAAATTCTGGCCAGTGGGTCTACCATCCAATGTCTCCTAAGATGAATAACTGAAGATACTTATAATTTGCAACCTGCTTCATTATTTACTTCTTAAGGGTTTTTCCTTATTTCTTATTTGCTTTTTCAATCCTTCCAAATAGGTGTTACTCAATATAGAATCAGCTTGACATTTATTTTTCTAAAAACTGAACAATTTTCACTTCAGAACAAAAGCTCACCATTAAATCACTTTTTCCCCTAAAATTTTAAATGTTATTTAAACATTATTCTTATAAGTATAGTTTAAAAAATCATCAGGCAGGGAGAAGGACATTGAAACAAGTTAATTATCATATGTCTAATCAATTGCCAGCCCAGGATTGATGCTGGGGGCTGGTGCAGCGAGATTTCCCGGGGGGGAGGGAGGAGGGAAGGGGGTTCTGGAGGGGAAGGATATGTAAACCCATGGTGATATCATGACATTGTATGGCAAAAACAATAAATAAATAAATAAATAAATAAATAAATAAAAGAGATAAAGATTTGCTTTAAATGAAAAAAAAAATCATCAGGCAAACAATTTAGGAACCAGTATCATCTAGTTTGTACTGGATTACAATTACTGTAATTACAATTACAATTACAACCTCCAAAAGGTACTAATTTAAGATCATGTCCATTTATTTTCTAAATTTCCAAAGTTTCTTAGAAAATCTGTTACTCTCTACAATATCTTAATCATTAATATTGTGAAGCAATGGGTGCATTCCAGAGTTACAGAAATCATTTGAGTAATCTGACTTTGGCCCCTCCTCTGTTAGAAAAGGAAGTACAGATCTTTAAAAATCTGGTTTCTTCTTTTTACTTTCACATGAGTTTACTTTTTCATCTGAGTTTACAGACATTTACATTTGTATTTTCTCCTAACATTGTAACCAACAAAACCAATGGTGCGGGAAATCAATATTACCCACGTCCCACTTACTCTGGGTACATAATCAGCCGTGGACAGCAATCCCAGTAGCCAGATCTGTCTCCTACCCTGCCTGGTCCCACCCTCTCGTTCTTCCCCTTGGACTCCAGAGATCGCACCTGTTCTGGAGCTGGTTCCATGACTGATTTAAGGTTGTAACACCATTGGCTAGGATGCAAATGATAGAGCAAATATAAAGGACCTACTATGCACAAATCACAGTTCTAGGTGTTGTGGAGAGCAAGACGCAGCCACCTCCTTAAGACAATGGACAGACATTCTACTAAGTTTGAGGCACTAAAACAAAGGTGTGGATAACTATAGTTCAGAGATAATTGGACAGACTTGAAAAGAGAGGTGGGAATAAGGGTATTCTAAGGAGTTATGGAACTTCCCAGGTGGTGCTAGTGGTGCAGAATCTACCTACCATTGCAGGTAAACAAAAGAGATGTGGGTTCAATCCCCGGGTCAGGAAGACTCCCTGAAGGAGGGCACAGCAACCCACTCCAGTGTTTCTGCCTGGAGAATTCCATGGACAGAGGAGCCTGGCAGGCTGCAGAGCATAGGGTCGCACAAAGTCCAACATGACTGAAGCAAGTTAGCATGCACGCAAGGAGTTATCAGGGAAAATGATGGTATAGAGGTGGAAAAATTTGAAAGGGTTTCTTGGACAAGGTAGATACTTGAGATGAGCTTTATTTAAAGGCCATAATTCTGAGAGGACTCTAAGGAGGATGTTGTCATCAGAGGGAAAAAACATGACATAAAACAAAGGAGGAAAATATAGGACATATATAAGAATAGTGAAGAACCCTGTTTGGCTGGATCTGGAAAGGTAGCTTGGGGTTCTATTATGCGGGACCCCACAAGTCAGGGTAAGGAGATTGGATCTCATTCCCAGGCAAAGGGAAGTGAATGAAGCACATAGAGCAGAACTGATCGGTAGTCTGTCAGGATAAGAAGAAGTAAAGTTGAGATAATTAAAAATAACAAAAAACTGCACGAGGTGGAGGTGACCAAGATGTGACTAGTTCACTCCCACACATTCCAACACTGGGGGATGGGCAGAGATGGAGTGAAGATAAGCTCCTCTGTAAAGATGGCCCACCAGTCTCCTCTGTCCATGGAATTCTCCAGGCAAGAATTCTGGAGTGGGTTGCCATTTCCTACTCAGGGGATCTTCCCCACCCAGGGACTAAACACACGTCTCTTGCATCTCCTGTATTGCAGGCAGATTCTTTACCCACTGAGGCCCCTGGGAAGCCCTTAAAGATAGGTAAGGGGTGCCAAAGACATTATTTTTTTTGTTAGACTAGGCAGCTCCCCTACTTGTGAAGGTTAGTGCCTTCAAAATTTCACCTAATAAGTTAAATAGCATACATATTTCAGAATAAAAATTCCCTTCTCATGTGAAAATGATGTGTTTCCAAAATCTTTCTCTTGCTAAAAGGCTAAGGAAAGTTCAAACATGACAGAGCCAGAGCAGTAGCTGTGGGAGAGAATGGCATTTAAAGGGCTGATGAGTGAGAGGTGTCAGCGGTGATCTCAGCATCCATTCAGATAAAACTCCTTATGGCTTTTTGGCTAATAAAAAATCTTCTTTCCCTCAAAGGGCATATGTAAAGACTTGACTCACAGATAGAGAAAGCAAACTAGTGGCTTCGGAGGGCTGGGGGTGTGTGTGTGCAATCTAAGGGTGGGGCAATGGGAGGTATACACTGGTGAGTGTAAGACAGGCTCAAGGATGTATTGTACAACATGGGGAACATAGCCAATATTTTGTAATAACTCTAAATGGAGAGAAACTTAAAAACTGTATAAAATTTTTTTTCCTCAGCTTTTTTTTTTTTATTGGTTTTGCCATACAATGCCATGATATCGCCATGGGTGTACATATGCTCCCCCTCCAGAACCCCCCTCCCTCCTCCCTCCCAACTCCTTCCTCCCCGGAAATCTCGGTGCACCAGCCCCGAGCATCAATCCTGGGCTGGCGATTGATTACACATATGATAATTAACATGTTTCAATGTCATTCTCCCATATCATCCCACCCTTGCCCTCATCCACAGAATCCACGAGTCTGTTCTATACGTCTGCCTTCCTTTTGCTGTCTCGCATGCTGGGTTCTCGTTACCGTCTTTCTAAATTCCATATATATGCATTAGTATACTGTATTGTTGTTTTTGCTTCTGGCTTACTTCACTCTGGATAATGGGCTCCAGTTCCATCCACCTGAGTAGAACTGCTTCAAATGAATTTTTTTTTAATGCTGAGTAATATTCCATTGTGTATATGTACCACAGCTTTCTTATCCATTCGTCAGTTGATGGGCATCTAGGTTGCTTCCATGTCCTGGCTATTGTAAACAATGCAGCGATGAACATTGGGGTACACGTGGCTCTTTCAATTCTGGCTTCCTTGGTGTATATGCCCAGCAGTGGGATTGCTGGGTCATATGGCAGGTCTATTTGCAGTTTTTTAAGGAATCTCCACACTGTTTTCCATAGTGGCTGTACTAGTTTGCATTCCCACCAACAGTGTAAGAGAGTTCCCTTTTCTCCACATCCTCTCCAGCATTTATTGCTTGTAGATTTTTGGATGGCAGCCATTCTGACTGGTGTAAAGTGATACCTCATTGTGGTTTTGATTTGCATTTCTCTGATAATGAGTGATGTTGAGCATCTTTTCATGTGTTTGTTAGCCATTCTTATGTCTTCTTTGGAGAAATGTCTGTTAAGTTCTTTGGCCCACTTTTTGATTGGGTCGTTTATTTTTCTAGAATGGAGCTGCAGGAGTTGCTTGTATATTTTTGAGATTAATTAAAAACTGTATAAAAATTTTAAAAAAGATTTTAAGAGTAAACCAAACAAAAACGAATAAATAAAATTAAAAAATAAAAGTAGGTTCATCAGTCTGAATCTCTATTTCTGCCCTCTAAACAGGTGAATATAGGAATAGAGACACAGACACAGAGAACAGACTTGAGGACACGGCGGGGAAGGAGAGGGTGGGATGAATTGTGAGAGTAGCATTGATATATATACACTACCATGTATCAAACAGATAGCTAGTAGGAAGCCGGTGCTCTGTAATGACCTAGAGTGGTGGGAGGGAGGCTCAACAGGGAGGGAATATTTGTATACATATAGCTTATTCATGCTGTTTTGCAGCAGAAACTAACACAGCATTGTAAAGCGATTATCCTTCAGTTACAAAAAAAAAGTAAAGGCTCAATGAAATCCTGTCATATGCTGCAACATGAATGGACCTTGAGGACATGATGCTAAGTGAAATAAGACAGACATGAAAGGACAAGCATGGTACCTAAAATAGTCAAATGCAAAGACGTGGTTATGAGGGACTGAGGGAAACCCTGTACTTGGTACAATTTCAGTTTGGGGTGTTAAAAAAAGTTCTGGAGATGGATGCAATGGTGATGATAGTTATACAACAGTGTAAATGTACCTAATGCCACTGACTCCTATGCTCATAAAAGGTTAAAATGGTAAATGTTAGAGTAGGTGCATTTTACTGTAATAAAAAAGTAAAAGCTCATTGAGGTTTGCATTGTGGTTTTGATAACAAATTCTAATTTACTAATTTTTGGAAAAAAAGTTCATGCTACATTGTCTGCTGTTTGCCAACCTATCAATATATATGGGCTTCTCTGTTCTACAGAACGAGTCATGTGGCTCTGAGAAGCTTGCTTGGTGAGTGAGAAATCAGAGCTGGGGTTAGGTATGGTGATAGTTACCTGTAGACAGACTATTTTGTTTAATGTTCTCATCTTCAATGTAGGAATCTATCTGCTAAGGAGGCCTGAATCTTCGGATCAGCCAGTTAGAGCATTCTTCCTCAAAATAGTGTAATCAACCAAGGTTATTTTTCAAAGCACAGTTTATCAGAGTCAGGAATGGAGTAGGAGAATACTAACACATCAATAACTGTCAAAAAGAATGATGAAATCTAAAATACTCAGAAGAGAGACGAGAAGAGTAACATCAGGAAATATTCCTACCAGATGAAAGCCAGTGATTTTAAAATGAAAACTGCCTGCATCAACCCAATATGCATTCCCTTTGGTTCAAATGCTTTGGTATCTCAATGATGGTAGAAGACCATTTAATAAGGTTATTTATCTTTTCAGGTTGTCATAGCACATACGAGAGTCTCTAGAATTGAAATATGCTACTGGGGAAGGAAAGAAACTGATATGAAATGGGGGAAGATAATAAGATGAAAAATGAAACATTGAGAAGGAAGGGAGACTAGTAAGGAGGAAAGACAGTTGTGAAATAATGTTGTTAGAAGAAGCAAGTCTACTGGGGCTTCTAAGAGACGAAGAGCCTGCAGATCCTCAAGAACTGGAAATACCTACAAAAGCTGCAAGAAACATTTCTGGAAGAGAATCAAAACATGTTAATAAAAAGGAAGAAACTTAAAGACAGAGTAGTGACCTGAGCAGATACCTAATAACCTGGAGGCTTGAGCTTAAAGTTCATTTTGAGTGAGGTGTTGGGACTAAGCCTCAAGAGAAACAAATCTGTCAACCTGAACAGGAGATCCTAGTGAATACAGTCTGTCTCTCTCTAGGTAACCAGTGGGGAAAAACATGTAATTCACTGAGAGATCCAAAATTCATTCTTGATTCTCACTCAGGATTGGAGTTTAAATTTATATTACATTCAAGGAAACCCTATTTCAAAATATAAACAGAAAATTAGGTTATGGAACAGAGATGTCCCTGGCATTAGTAAACGCAAATCATTGTGGGTGAACATAGACCCAGCTAGGTGGCAGGGGATTCTCACAAAATATTCAGCCTCATTGAATATGAACTTAGGATAAAAACCCACACAATAAGTAACAATTTTTGTGTGAAGCAAAGTCAATGGTCATAAAATACAGGGAAATTACATTCAAGAATTTGAGTTACTAGATGAGATATAGAAAGTGACTGCCAAGGAGAATATCTTTAAAATTATTAAAGCTGTAAGAACACAGAAATGAAAAAAGTCAAGACTGTTTCGAATGATGTTGTTGATGATAATAATAATAGCACAGCACTGACCACTTTTCTAAATGCTTTGCAAATATTAATTCATTTAATCCTCACAACAACAGTTATATTGTATTATGAGGTATTATTATTTTATCATTTTATAGGTGAGAAAACTGGGGCACAGAGAGGTTAAATGACTTGCTCCAGGTCACAGATCTAATAAGAGACAAAGCTGAAGTTTGTACTAAAATATTCTTTATCCAAATGTCTTAGTCCATTTGGCCTGCTATAACAAAAATACCATAAACTGGGTGACTTATAAGCAACAGGAAGGTATTTCTCTCAGTTTGGAGGCTGAAAAGATCAAGTTTTGTGCCAGCATACTTGATGACTGGTGAAAAACCATTTCCTAGTTCATAGATGGCCATCTTCTCACTGAAACTTCACATGGCAAAAGGGACAGAGGGACTCTCCAGGGTCTCTTTTACAAGGGCACTAATACCATTCATTTGGGCTCTACCTCTATCAAATGTGTTATAATTATGTGATTTAAGAATTGCCAGCTTTCCTTGTCTGTGTCCTTTGCAAAGAGTCGGGTTTTCTCTCAGTCCAGTCTTTGACAGAGAGTAAAGTCCTTTCAAGTGTCCCATTTGTGGGGAGTCTACATTTCACCTCCTTCACTTTGTACAGACTAAAGGCCCAGGCTTAGTTTCATGTGGTTCGCTCTATGTAGTCTCACCCTGGGCCTCTGTAACAGAGGTCAGCAAAGTTATTTTTATAAAGGGCTAGATAACAAGTGGGCTTCCCAGGTGGCATTAGTGGTGAAGAACCTGCATGCCATTGCAAGAGATTAAGGTTTGATCTCTGGGTTGGGAAGATCCCCAGGAGGAGAGCATGGCAACCCACTCCAGCATTCTTGTCTGGGGAATTCCAAGGACAGAGGAGCCTGGTGGGCTGTGGTTCATCGGGTAGCATAGAGTTGGACATGACTGAAGTGACTTAGCATTGCATGCACACAGACAGTAAGTATTTTACCTTTGCCAGTCATGTGATCTCTGCTGAAACTACTCGGTTTTGTTGTAGTACAAAAGGATCACAAGGCAAAAGGGGCAAAGGCACTCTCTGGGGTCCCTTTTACAAGGGCACGAATACCATTCATTTAGGCTCTACCTTCATGACTGAATCAACTCCTAATATCCCCTTTTCCTAAAAGCACCACTTTAAAATGTCATATTACGCCCATAAGAAATTAGGGAAGTCCTTAAGACAGACAGAAAGGAAAGAGGAAGCCCACATCACAGAAGCAGATGAATACAAACACAAAATGTGGGGCTGCTCTGGGCCAGGTGTCAGCAAACTACAGTCTGTAGTTTTAATAGAGATCATATGACTGGCAAAGTTGAAATACTTACTATCTGTGTGCATGCAATGCTAAGTCACTTTAGTCATGGTCCAACTCTACAAGACCCTGTGAACCGCAGCCCGCTAGGCTCCTCTGTCCTGGGAACTCTCCAGGAGTAGGAGACTTTCAATTTCCCCACAGAGGTTTTCTGAGGGTGCTCTTGGTCATAGTCTCCACAGAAATCCTCAATATTGGCACCCCAATTTCATGTTTTAACTTACATGCCAAGCAGTAAGTCTACTATAAAACTCCCTTTCCTCCTTGACATAAACCTTAGGACTCATCCCAGCTGGTTTACCTTTTCCCTTCCTTTCATTTCTAAGTTCTTTCTTATCTCTGTGTATAAGATGGAAAAGGAGGTTAGAGAAGGAATGGAGAAGACATGAAGTTGTTCCAATGTCCCAAGAAGCTAAGGAGTTGGATTACAAACATCAGTGAAACTGGTGAGACGTGTCTTGCTCTGAGGTTCTCTCATGTCTACTGCTTTTACTGTGTATGTTTTATCTCCTCAAATTCTGAGCATGTTTTAGGAACAGAAGAGATTTTAAACTTTGTCTCTCTACCATGTATATTTATCCTTATCCAGAGAGGATACAGATAAATATTTCTAGGTGACTATCCCGTACAAAAACAAAGTCATATAGTTTGCCCATCCACTCATCCATCCATCCATTTACTGAGATAACAAACATCTACTGACTGACCCCTATTCACCTTGAAGCCTGACTAGACGCTGCCTGTCACAGCGGATGGTTTACACAGGTTCTAGAACTCTTGGATTCCCCAGCACAGCACCCTATAAAATATTCATAGAATTATGCAACCATCACCATAATTCTCATTCTTTTTTAATGGTTTCAGAGACTATTTTATCTTATGCCATAATTTCAATAAATATTTGTTGAATTGAATTAAACCATAGATTTGGACTAAAAAAGTAGGCTAAAAAAGCAAATTGTCTAGAAACATAAAAATAAAGAAGTTTTAAGACTTCCGCTAGCCTTTTAAGTCAATTTATAACTATGTTATGTTACAGTGATGTGAAACATGGATGAAAAAATATTCTCCACACATTATCTGGATCTTTTCTTTCCAGGTAGTAGGGTCCTAATCCACATGGCCAACTTGATGTTGTACTATACAGGATTTTCTTTAGCGAGTCAATTATTTTTACTTCCTAGTAAAGTTTTACTTCATTTTAGTAAGTTTAAAAATAAATATTACCTTTAATAATCTGTGGGGCCTCTCTATTCTCCTTTTCTCTCCAACTCTCTAACCAGCCCTGTAGCGCTCCAGGGTGGGAGTCAGAAAGCCCGGCGAGCCCTCGGTCTCGGACAGAAGGACCCTCCGAAGTTATCTTCCGAGGATGGGAGCCTCTGGAAGATCAGCCCTGAGGAGGGGGTGAGCGGACCGCCCGCCCCACAGCCTCCCTCGCCCGGAGAGAGACACTCAGACACGGCAGGGGGGGGTGGGGGTGTTCTGTCAAAGTAGTTCCGTTTTATTGAGCTGGAGGGCGAACTTATATAGGCAAACAGCACAGGAAGGCACACGGTGCGGGGGTTTCAAACGGGGCTTTCTGGGAGCTTGACCAATCACTGTAAAGGTCACGTATCCAGGTGGTGGCGCACCAATGTATACTGGTCACGTCCCGGCATTGCTAAGAGGAAGTTAGCCATGGCCAATCGCATTTTTTTGTAAATAGCCTCAGACCCGCCCTCTTGATTTCCGCCAAGCGCCATCTTGTCATGAGCACTGTGTGAGGTGCCCTACAATAATCTTCCCAAACTAAGCTTATACTATTTCAATAGTAACAGGACTTTCCCCCCTCTAGCATTGTTTTAAATATATGTGAAGGTAAGTATTTCAGAGGAATGCAACATTTATAAAATATCTAAAGAAATGCAAGCACATTGTTTTTGAAATTGTTTATAAATATTAGGAATTTAAAGCATATGTGGTGCTAAGTAATATTGACATGTCTGGGAAAATATGCAAAGTAGAAGGAAAATAATGCGACTACTCTTTCCCTGCAATTACATTTCCATTTATAAAATAAATTCTCTGAGGGACAAAAAAAGATACTTGGTAATATTAGTAAGGTCTACAGTGACATTAGGAACATATATTTAAATAATTTCAATAAACAAGTCAAGTTAAGCAATATAAAAAATAGACTCAAATACTCTGGGAGGTAGGAAAGAAAAAGAACACAATTACTTGTCAGAATAAAAGAAGAATTACTGTAGAGAGGGGAAAGCATCTTTCTAGAGATTTAAAAAATATGAACAGGGCAGATTTGATGCCACATTCCTCCCTAACGATTGAGAGTTGATTCTATAAGCGGTCATGGAGTTTGTGAATTCTATTATTATAATCCAGTCCCACACTGAGTCTCAGTGTTTCAAAATGTTCAATGTCTAAATCCCTGAAAAGTTTTCCCCCAGGACCTTTCCAGTACTTGCTATTAAGTGTTCATCCTCAAAATGTATCAGCCAACAAACAACCATTTTTCCAAAACAAATTAATCAGATGCAAGAAACAGAAGAATTTTCAGATTTTTTTCTCCTTAGATCAAACTTAATCATTTCTGGGATTTGGCTGAGATCTTTAAAAGTCTGTATCCTAGATTTTTCCTCAAAACTTCTCTAGGCAGTCTTGGTCTTAAAAGACCTTCAGTTATTCCAGATTTCCTTGAAAATGTCTTTTGTCTTCAAAATGATTTCATATTTTACCTCTGTGTCCTATGCTTCAAGCACAGCTGAAGAGATGATGTAGCTATTTTAATGGGGGCAAAATAAAACTCAAGAAAATGCAGTCTCCATAAAAAAAATAACTAAATATATGTCAGCTGTATGAAGCCTCACCCTCTTTATGCTTTTTAAAAATAAAAATACTACATAGGACTTTGGATATGGGAAAATGGGCTGAACTCCTAAAGAAGAGAAAAAGTAATTTTCAATAGGCCCTTTCATAGAGTAGAAAATACTTCTGTGGAAAATAGCACTCAGCAATTAATGAGACATGAAAAAAATTAGCATAGAAACATTCTCTTCATTCTACTTTTTGGAGAAAAAGAAAATGATAATTAAGAGGACAGATTACTGATATGGGGGGATTATCTACATATCTACAGAGGGCATGAGACTGAAAAAAGAGGAACGTTTGTGGTTGGTGCATTGAAAAAAGAACAATGTATCAGAGCATCCATAGTGGCAAACAACAAAACCCACTTAAGCCAGTGGGATAGGAAAGAAGTTTATTGGGTTGACCAAAAAGTTCATTACATTTGGATTTCTATAATTTCTTGTGGCACAACTCAAATGAATTCTTTGGCCAATCCAATATTAAAGGGTGTTGGATAGTTTCTAGAATTTCTGGGAGGGCCAGAGAAGATGCTCAGCCCTCACTAGGAGACTACTTCCCTGAAGACCTGCTGTAGCTCTACTAGTTCCATGTACATATGTTTGCATCACCTGTCCTGACAGCTAAATACTATAAGTATGGTAATAATGTTAATTAGACTTATTGTGGTGATCATTTAATAATATATACAACTATTAAAACATTATGTTGTACACCTGATGTTAATTATATGTCAATTATACTTCAACTTTTAAAAGAAAGAGGAGAGGTGGAGGGGCAAAAGAAGGAAGATGAGGAGGAGATAACAATGATGATAATGACAAAGTGGCAGGTTTAGCTGAAAAATAATAACCCACAGGCTTACCTCAGAGATATTGTGGGCTTGGTTCCAGGGCATCACAATAAATGAACTATTGCAGTAAAGCAAGTCACACAAAATTTTTGGCTTTCTAGTGTATATGAAAATTATGTTTATATTATACTGTAGTAGTCTATTAAGTGTATAAAGTCATCATGTTCAAAAATGTCTTACCTTAATTGGAAAATAATTCATTGCTAAAAAATCCTAATCATCCTCTGAGCCTTTGATGAGTCATAATCTTTTTGCAGTAGTCTTGCCTTGATGCTGATGGCTGATGACTGATCAGGGTGGTGGTTGCTAAAGGTTTGGGTTGTAGCAATTTCTTAAAATGACAATGAAGTTTGCTGCATTACAGAACTCTTCCTTTCACAAAGGATTTCCTTGTATCAAGTAATGCTGTTTGATACCATTTTACTCATAGAAGAACTTCTTTCAAAGTGGAAGCCAATCTGCTCAAACCCTGCTAGTGCTTCATTAACTAAGTTTATGTAATATTCTAAATCCTTTGTGCTCTTAAGTGAACAATGCAAAGAAACAGAGGAAAACAATAGAACGAAAAGGAAGAGAGATCTCTTCAAGAAAATTAGAGATACCAGGGGAACATTTCATGTGAAGATGGGCACAATAAAGAACAGAAATGGTATGGATCTAACAGAAGCAGAAGATATTAAGAAGCAGCCGCAAGAATACACAGAAAAACTATACAAAAAAGGTCTTAATGACCCACATAACCACAGTGGTGTAGTCACTCGCCTAGGGCCAGACATCCTGGAGTGTAAAGTCAGTGGACCTTAGGAAGCATCACTATGAACAAAGTTAGTGAAGGTGATAGAATTCCAGCTGAGCTATTTCAAATACTAAGGGATGACGTTGTGAAAGCACTTCACTCAATATGTCAGCAAACTTGGAAAACTCAGCAGTGGCCACAGGACTCAAAAAGTTCAGTTTTCATTCTAATTCCAAAGAAGGGCAATGCCGAAGAATGTTCAAACTACTGCATAACTGCACTCATTTCACATGCTGGCAAGTAATTCTCAAAATCCTTCAAGCTAGGCTTCCTGAACTGAGAAATTCCAGATGTATAAGCTGGATTTAGAGAAGTCAGAGGGACCAGAGATCAAATTGCCAACATCTGTTGGATCATAGAAAAAGAGAATTCCAGAAAAACATCTACTTCTGCTTCATTGACTATGCTAAAGCCTTTGACTGTGTGGATCACAACAAACTGTGGAAAACTCCTAAAGAGATGGGAATGTCATCTTACCTTACCTTTCTTACCTGCCTCCTGAGAAATCTGTATGCAAATCAAGAGGTAACAGCTAGAAACAGACTGTTACAAATTTGGAAAGGACTATGTCAAGGCTGTAGATTGTCACCCTGCTTATTTAAATTATACTCAGAGTACATCATGCAAAATGGTGGGCTAGATGAATCACAAGGTGGAATCAAGATTGCTGGGAGAAATATCAGTAACCTCAGATATGCAGATGACACCACTCTTATGGCAGAAAGTGAAGAGGAACTAAAGTCTTTAGATGGAAGTGAAAGAGGAGAATGAAAAAGCTGGCTTAAAACTCAACATTCAAAAAACAAAGATCATGGCATCTGGTCCCATCACTACATGGCAAATAGATGGGGAAACAATGGAAACAGTGACAGACTTAATTTTCCCAGGCTCCAAAATTACTGGGGATGGTAACTACAGCCAGTAAATTGACAGATGCTTGCTCCTTGGAAGAAAAGCTATGACAAACCTACACAGCATATTAAAAAGCAGAGACATCACTTTACTGACAAAGGTCTGTATAGTCAAAGCTATGATTTTCTTCAGTAGTCATGCATGTATGTGAGAGCTGGACCATAAAGAAGGCTGAATAATTGATGCTTCTAACTGTGGTGCTGGAGAAGACTCTTGAGAGTCCCTTGGACAGCAAGGAGATCAAACCAGTCACTCCTGAAGGAAATCAACTCTGAATGTTCATTAGAAGACTGATGCTCTAGCTGAAGCTCCAATACTTTGGCCAGCTCATGAGAACAGCCAGCTCATTGAAAAAGACCCGGATGCTGGAAAGATTGAGGGCAGGAGGAGAAGTGGGCACAAAGGATGAGATGGTTGGATGGCATCATTGACTCAATAGCCATGAGTTTGTGCAAACTCCGGGAGATAGTGAAGGACAGGGAAGTGTGGCGTGCTGCAGTCCATGGAGTCCCAAAGAGTAGGACATGACTGAGCAACCTGTCAAAAAAACTATCAGTTTTTTTCAGTTCAAAAAAACTGAACATTTAACAATCTTCACAGCATCTTTACCAGTAGTAAAGTCCATCTCAAGAAACCACTTCCTGTGCTTATTCATAAGAAGCAACTCAGCATCTGTTAGTTTTGTCAGTGATTCAGATACATGTTCAGGCTCCATTCAAGTCTTCTTGCAACTTCCACCACATCTGTGGTTACTTCCTCCACCAATGCTTTAAACCACTCAAAGTTATTGAAAAGGATTAAAATCAACTTCTTCCAAACTCCTGCTAATGTTGGTATCTTGACCCCTTTCCATGAATCACAAATGTTCTTAATGCCATCTAGAATGGTGAATCCTTTCCAGATTTTCAACTTTCTTTGCCCAGATCCACCAAAGAAATCACTATCTATGGCAGCTATAGTCTTACAAAATCCATGAGTTGCAAAATGGATGCTGTGTTAACAGGCATGAAAACATGAATCTCATTGTACATCTGCATCAGAGTTCTTAGGTGCCCAGGGACATTGTCTATGAGCAGTAATATTTTGAAAGGAATCTTTTTTTTTTTTTTTCTGAGCAGTAAGGCTCACCAATTGGGCTTAAATAATCAGTAAACCATGTTTTAAACAGTTGTGCTATCATCCAGGCTTTGTCATTCCATTTATACAGTATGTAAAAAGTGGATTGAGTGTAACTCAAGATTTCTAGGGTTTTCAAAATGCTAAATGAACATTGGCTTAAACTTGAAGTTACCAGCTGCATTAGTCCCTAACAAGATAGTCAGCCAGGTATTGACTTGTCCTCTCTAGCTATGAAAGTCCTAGAAAGCATATTCTTCTAATAGAAGGCTATTTCATATATATTGAAAACCTCTTATTTAATGTAGACACTGAAACTGTGCCCCATTGTGGTAACAGAAGCTGATAACTAAAGGAAATTCTTGCACTTGCATTATGGAAGAACAAAGGATTAGCTTGTTAAAACCTCTTTGCTTTTAATCTGTCTTCATTGATTAAGTTCACATTAATATTTTTCTTTCTTCCTCTTTTCCTCTTTTAAACAGCATACCTTCCTAGTTTCATACATGCTTTATAGGAACTTGGGAGTCAGCTCCTGCCCAGTGTGATCTGGCTGGAGGCTAAATAGGACTATGACCCTAAAATTGGGCCTGCTCAGATGCCCAGTGAATGGTTTTTGATGTCAAAGAGCTGGAAAACTCCACCCTCAGGTCATACAAGGTGTCTCCATTTCGAATACGCAGAATCATATAACCCAGATGCACCCGCACAGAACACTGACTACTTCACCACTTTCCAAGCCTCCAAGTTCCTTTCCCCATGCCTAAGACCACCCTGCTTATTCTGTAAATACCCCAAGGTGGATCTGAGACCTTGTTCTCCATCTCCTTGCTTGGCTGCCTTGCAAATAAATTCTTGCTTGATTATGAACCTCAGTGTCTCGGCATTTGGTTTGCTGCACATCTAGCAAATGGATCCAGTTTGGTAACATCACGTTTGTTAATTATCTTAGCCAGATCTCCTGGGAAATTTGTTGCAGCTTATACATCAGCACTTGCTTCAGCTTGTGCTTTTATGTTACAGAGAGGGCTTTTTTCCTTAAACCTCGTAAACCCATCTCTGCTAGCTTCCAACTATTTTTCAGGAGCTTCCTCACCTCTCTCAGCCTTCACAAAATAAATGAATGGTCTGGATTAGGCTTTGATTTAAGGGAATGCTGTGGCTGGTTTGGTCTTCTATCCAGACCACTTAAACTTTTTCCATACCAGAAATAAACCATTTTGCTTTCTTACCATTCATGTGTATATTGGAGTAGCATTTTTAAATTCCTTCAAGGACTTTTTGTGTTAACAACTTAGCAAACTGGCACAAGGAACATAGTTTTCAGTCTGTCTTGACTTTTGACATGTCTGTCCTCACTAAGCTTAATCATTCTTAGTTTTTTATTTAAAGTGAGAGACATGTGACTCTTCCTTTCACTTGAACACTTAGAAGCTTAGGATTATTAACTGGCCTAATTTCACCAAGAAATTGTGTGACCAGGAATATGGATTCCCAAGAGAGATGAGGAAACAGCAGGTCAGTGGAGTAGTCAGAATACACACAACATTTATCAATTAAGTTTCCCATATTATACGGGCACGGTGTTAAAATAATTACAATAGTAATATCAAAGGTCACTGAGCACAGAACACCACCACAAGTATAACAATAATATTTGAAGTATTTTGAAGACTACCAAAATGTGAAACAGAGACACAAACAAGCAAATATTGTAAAAATCCCACCAATAGATTTGCTCGATGCAGGGTTGCCACAAACTTTCAATTTTGTAAAAAAAAAAAAAAACCAAAAACACAGTATCTGTGAAGCACAATAAAGGACAATAACATGAAGCATGCCTGTAGTTAAAATAAATAAATAAAAGCTATGCAATTTTTCTACCCCAAGCTGAGAGCTTTCATTAACACCCTTGCCAGAAAGTAGCACAGGTTTCTCATACAGCTTTCTTGCTTTCTCACACAGCTCTCTTAACAGTGAAGTACCAAATGGGTGTATTTCACTGCCACATAGTATACCATGAAAGGCTGGGGAAATTGAGTCTCTAGCCTCCACTTTGGAAGATGAATGCATAATATGGAGTATTCCCCAACTGTGAGAATGGTGTGGCTAGGGAGCCAAAAAATCATGGCAAATATTCTCCATTGGCAGTATGGTTCCATTGCTGGAACTAGAAAGACAATAGGTCTTGACAGATGCAGTATTGGAAGTGAGAGTGCAGGGCATAGCATCATGACTGGCAAGCTGATTTCAGGTTCGTGTAAGGTGGCGGATGGTGTTATCATTACTTTGATGGGGGTGGCTTGAGGGAGAAACATGTTTAGTGCAGGAAAGGCAGGTAGGATAAAGAGTTAAGTTTGAAGGGATTCTGGGAAACAGAAGTGGCATAGTCTTTGAATCTCTTCAAATTATTTTATAAAAAGAAACAAAAATAGAACAAAGCCAAAAAACCATGGTGATGATCTTAACTAGTAGGTGACAGGGCATTGCCATATACTGCAAAATAGTAATGGGCAGGGAGTAAACCACTGAGAGTTAAAAGACTTCAATGTACCCTCTTTGCAGGACAGAAGAAATCAAGTGTATCAAATGGAACTGAGAACCCTAAAAGAGTCAAGAAGTATTTATTGGAAACTTCAGCTGAAACTGAAGAGTTTTACACTCTCTAATAATAAATGAATATAGGAGTTTGCAGTAAAGTCTAAAGGAACCAGAGAAGTCTGGGTCCCATGAATTCCCAGACTAATAAGTCAAAACTTACTTCTTCGACAAAGTGTCACAATAATGAGAAAACTTCTGAAAAGAGAATTCAAAGTAAGTAGCACAGGAATAATGGTCAAAGGAAATAGCAGGTCCAGATAAAAGTAAGGGAAGGCAGGAAGACAAATCTCTAGAAAATAAACTAAATTTAAAAAAGAATATTGCATAAACACAACAAAAAACTCTAGAACTGTGAAGTTAAAGGAAATATCTTGAGTCACATCCACTTCTGAAAGTTAAGAAAAACCTCATATCTGTATAAATGAAAAAAGAAAAGGATAGATCTTAACACTGATAGGAAAAAACAGATTAAGAAGCAGAATAACATCACTACAGATCAGGAATGAACACAGAAAGACATAAGCATAAGACAGATTAGAATTATAATCTAAAAATTAACAAAATATGAAAATAATACAAGATAAAAAATAACAATCAGAATTGGAAAACTTAGAAAGCAGGTGATATAGTTGCAGAAAAAATTCTAAAGAAAAACATTTCAGAAATGAGGTTAATCAGAAGGAACAAAAACAATGGCCTAAGGATTTCAATGGACATTTCTTCAAAGAAGACATACAAATGGTCAAATAAGAATTTTTAAAAATGCTTAATGTCACTAATAATTCAGTAAATGTGAATCTAAACCACAATGAGATATCAATTCACATCTATTAGGATGGCTGGTAAAAACAAGTCAAAAACGAAATAAGTGTTGGAGAGCTGTAGAGATGTGAAGACACTGGAAACCTTGTATACTACTGTTAGGAATAAAAAAAGAAACAGCTGCTATGGAAAACAGTTTGACCAATTTTCAAGTAATTAAACACAGAATTACTATATCATCCAGTGATTCTACTTCTGGGAATATACTCAAAAGAATTAAAAGCAAGAGGATGTGAACAGATATTTGTGTACCAATATTCATAGAAGCCATATTCATGATAGTGAAAAGGAGAAAACATACCAACTGTTCACTGAGACATGAACAAAACATGGTCTTAAACACTGGTATAGACTATTCAGCCTAGAAAAGGAATGAAATTCTATACATGCTACAACATAGTAGAATTTTTAAGGCATGATGGTAAGTGAAATAAGCCATTCACAAAAGAATAAATACTTTATAATTTGAACTATATGAAATGATAATTTGGAAAACTCAGCGGTGGCCACAGGACTGGAAAAGGTCAGTTTTCATTCCAATCCCAAAGAAAGGCAATGCCAAAGAACATTCAAACTACTGCACAATTGCACTCATCTCACACACTAGCAAAGTAATGCTCAAAATTCTCCAAGCCAGGGTTCAACAGCATGTGAACCAAGAACTAACTTCCAGATGTACAAGCTGGATTTAGAAAAGGCAGAGGAATCAGAGATCAAATTGCCAACATCTACTGGATCATCGAAAAAGCAAGACAGTTACAGAGAAATATCTACTTCTACTTTATTGACTATGCCAAAGCCTTTGATGGTGTGGATCACAACCAACTGTGGAAAATTCTGAAAGAGGCAGGAATACCAGACCACCTTATCTGCCTCTTGAGAAATCTGTATACAGGTCAAGAAGCAGCAGTTAGAACTGGACATGGAACAATGGACTGGTTCCAAATTGGGAAAGAAGTACGTCAATGCTGTATATTGTCACCCTGTTTATTTAACTTATATGCAGAGTATAGCATGAGAAATGCTGGGCTGGAGGAAGCACAAGCTGAAATCAAAATTGCTGGGAAAAATATCAATAACCTCAGGTATGCAGATGATACCACCCTTATAGCAGAAAGTGAAGAGGAACTAAAGAGCCTCTTGATGAAAGTGAAAGTAGAGAGTGAAAAAGCTGGCTTAAAACTCAACATTCAAAAAACTAAGATCATGGCACCCAGTCCCATTACTTCATGGCAAATATATGGGGAAACAGTGGAAAACAGTGAGAGACTTTATTTTCTTGGGCTTCAAAATCTCTGCAGATGGTGACTGCAGTCATGAAATTAAAAAATGCTTGCTCCTTGGAAGAAAAGCTATGACAAACCTAGATGTCATATTAAGAAGCAGAGACATTACTTTGCTGACAAAGGTCCACCTAGTCAAAGCTACAGTTTTTCTAGTAGTTATGTATAGATGTGAGAATTGGACCATAAAGAAAGCTGAGTGCTCAAGAATTGAAGCTTTTGAACTGTGGTGCTGTAGAAGACTCTTGAGAGTTCCTTGGACTGCAAGGAGATCCAACCAATCCATCCTAAAGGAAACCGTCCTGAATATTCATTGGAAGAACTGATGCTGAAGCTGAAGCTTCAATCCTTTGGCCACCTAATCTGAAGAATTGACACACTGGAAAAGACCCTGATGCTGGGAAAGCAGGAGGAGAAGGGGATGACAGAGGATGAGATGACTGGATGGACTCACCAACTTGATGGACATGAGTTTGAGCAAGTTCTAGGAGTTGGTGATGGACAGAAAAGCCTGGCATGCTGCAGTCCATGGGATCACAAAAAGTCGAACATGAGTGAGCAACTGAACTGAACTGAAAATAGGCAAATTCACAGAAACAGAAAGTAGAATAGTGGTTACCAGCAGCTAGCAGAAGTCAATGGAAAGTTCTTTTGGATGAATATAGATTTTCATTTTGGGATTACAAAAAGTTATGGAGATGAACAATAGTTATGATTGCACAAGAATAATTCAAATCAGTTCAGTTCAGTTGCTCAGGTGTGTCCGACTCTTTGCGACCCCATGAATTGCAGCACGCCAGGCCTCCCTGTCTATCACTAATTCCTGGAGTCTACCCAAGCCCATGTCCATCGAGTAAGTGATGCCATCCAATCATCTCATACTCTGTCATCCCCTTCTCCTCCTGCCCTCAATCTATCCCAGCATTAGAGACTTTTCAAATGAGTCAACTCTTTGCATGAGGTGGCCAAAGTATTGCAGTTTCAGCTTCAACATCAGTCCTTCCAATGAACACCCAGGACTGATCTCCTTTAGGATGGACTGGTTGGATCTCCTTGCAGTCCAAGAGATTCTCAAGAGTCTTCTCCAACACCACAGTTCAAAAGCATTAATTCTTCAGTGCCCAGCTTTCTTTATAGTCTAACTCTCACATCCATACATTGCCACTGGAAAAACCATAGCCTTGACTAGACGGACCTTTGTTGGCAGAGTAATGTCTCTGCTTTTTAATATGGTGTCTAGGTCTGTCATAACTTTCCTTCCAAGGAGTAAGCGTCTTTTAATTTCATGGCTGCAGTCATCATCTGCAATGATTTTGGAGCCCAGAAAAATAAAGTTAGACCCTGTTTCCACATCTATTTGCCATGAAGTGATGGGACTGGATGCCATGATCTTAGTTTTCTGAATGTTGAGCTTTAAGACAACTTTTTCACTCTCCTCTTTCACTTTCATCAAGCGGCTCTTTAGTTCTTCTTCATTTTCTGCCATAAGGGTGGTGTCATATGCATATCTGAGGTTATTGATATTTCTCCCGGCAATCTTGATTCCAGCTTGTGCTTCCTCCAGCCCAGTATTTCTCATGATGTACTCTGCATATAAGTTAAATAAGCAGGGTGACAATATATAGCCTTGACATACTCCTTTTCCTATTTGGAACCAGTCTGTTGTTCCATGTCCAGCTCTAACTGTTGCTTCCTGACCTGCATACAGGTTTCTCAAGAGGCAGGTCAGGTGGTCTGGTATTCCCATCTCTTGAAGAATTTTCCACAGTTTATTGTGATGTCCACTCCATCAAAGGCTTTGGCATAGTCAATAAAGCAGAAATAGAAATTTTTCTGGAACTCTCTTGCTATTTTCATGATCCAGCAGATGTTGGCAATTTGATCTCTGGTTCCTCTGCCTTTTCTAAAACCAGCTTGAAGTTCACGGTTCACGTATTGCTGAAGCCTGGCTTGGAGAATTTTGAGTATTACTTTACTAGCGTGTGAGATGAGTGCAATTGTACAGTAGTTTGAGCATTCTTTGATATTGCCTTTCTTTGGGATTGGAATGAAAACTGACCTTTTCCAGTCCTGTGGCCACTGCTGACTTTTCCAAATTTGCTGGCATATTGAGTGCAGCACTTTGACAGCATCATCTTTCAGGATTTGAAATAGCTCAACTGGAATTCCATCACCTCCACTAGCTTTGTTTGTAATGATGCTTCCTAAGGCCCACTTGACTTCACATTCCAGGATGTTTGGCTCTAGGTGAGTGATCACACCATCGTGATTATCTGGGTCATGGAGATCTTTTTCGTACAGTTCTTCTGTGTATTCTTGCCACCTCTTCTTAATATCTTCTGCTTCTGTTAGGTCCCTACCATTTCTGTTCTTTATCAAGCCCATCTTTGTATGAAATATTCCCTTGGTATCTCTAATTTTCAAAATATAGTGTTTTTAAGGATCGTCCCTTGTATGATTCAACAATAAAGACAGAGGTAGAAGGTGTAATCTGAGAGTTCTCCAAAACTTATAGATTGATGGAGATGGAGGAATCAGCAAAAAAGTTTGAGAAGAAACTAAGGAAGTAGGAGGTAAAGCAGATTGGTGTCATAGATGCCAAGAGAGGAACATGTTCCAAGATGGGGTGGTTGTAATGCTGCCATGAAGTTAGTAAGATGATGATAGAAAATGGTCATCAAATTTGTCAGTATAGAGTTCACTGGTGCCCTTGCTAAGACCAGTGCCAGTGGTAGGTGAAGGAAAGGGTAACTCAGGACAAGTGACAGTAACTAGAAAGTGAAGGGAAATAAGTCAAAGTATTAGTCGCTCAGTCATGTCCAACTATCTGCTCCTCTGTCCATGGCAAAAATGCTGGGGTGGGTAGCCATTCCCTTCTCCAGGGGGTCTTTTTGACTCAGAGATTAAACCTGGGTCTCCGTATTGTAGGCAGATCCTTCACCATCTGAGCCACCAGGGAAGCCATAACTTTGTGAGAAGACAACTAAATACCAGGAGGCAACTCCATGAAGAAGTTTATCTAAGAAGAGGAGCAGAGAAATAGCCTGGTAGCTAGGGGAGAATGTGAGGTTAATGGAGATCAGTTTTTAAAGTGGGACTTATTCAAGCATATGTATATGCTGAAGGAAAACTTCAAACTATAAAAGAGAAAGAGCATACCAAGCAAGAAAATTCTTGTGGTATTGAGAGGGGATAAAACTCAAATCACAGGTGGATTTCAGGTTATGTTTTCTTTGTGTGTTATTTAAAAACTACTTACTGATCAGGACTCACTAGATTGATTTAATGACCCACAGTTTGAAAAACAATGGACCTAAGGCATATTATTTTATCTTCCTGAATCTATTTCTTTAACCATAAAATAGGAATGACAATTATAAGGTTGTTATGATGGTCAAATAAGACATTATATGTAAAGTACATATATGATGCTGAGCACACAGCTTGTGCCCAATAAATGTAACTATTATTAAAACTATTTTTAAAAATGGAGAAAGTTAATAAGGTCTGAATCTGGGCATAGCCAGAACATATCTAGGCTGCTGCCTGAACTTCAACTAATATTTTCAGCATAACCACAAGCATCAGATCTATGGTTTTCAAAATAGTGTCACTATCTCCTGCTGTGTAGCACCAGCTACTTCTATTTGTGTGATTGTTTAGAAATAGCAAAAAATTATGATTGAGTTTTATTTGAAACACTTCCTTTCTATAAAATCATCCAGATATTTAATTGAGAACATGGAAATTTTGATAGCATTCTAAATTTTAAACATTCCTCCCAAACAACCATACAAATACATTTTCGCAAGCCAAACAGATATCCCTATGCTTGAACTATTTCTAATTTATTCTTACAGGTTAATTTATAAAATGAAATTGTTTGGATGATTGGTTTGCAGTAAACATGGTAAACCAAACTGGTTTCTAAATATAGAGAAAGGTTGAGTCTCCTCTTATAATAATGGAGAAATAATAGAAGTACTAATGACAATGAAACTTCCATAATTAAAAATTAAAATTATAAAGTCAAATTCAATAATTAAAAAGTCAAATTCTGAAATAACAAGCAGAAATGAACATTATTAGTTAACAACAGCATAAACTGCGATTCTTGCAAATGGCTATTTTGATCTCTTTTCATGGGAAATGCAACCTCCAAAATACAATGTACTAAATAATAATATATGTTCCAGGTGTGTCATAATTAAGTTCCATAGTCTTTGGAGAATTTAGTACTATTAAACATAAAAAGAGATTGGAAAATAGTGCATAAAATTCTAAAAATCATAAAAGAAAGTCAGAATTGTTTTAATAGATGTTATGACTTCTACATCTAATAATTTATAAAATTTTAGAAAGTAGTAATTATTATCCATATAAATGTATTCAAAGAAAAATCTTGTTTATGTATAATAGGATTTGAGGATGAACTCTAGATATTAAATACAGTAGACTCCATATCCTTTCTTGGAGGTTTTTGAGGACTGATTTTTGGTAATATCTCTTTGGCATAAAATGTTTTATGAAGTCCAGCTTCTCGGAGTGCTAACTCAAAACGAAGTCTAGGGTCAGAAATTATCTGTAGAAATAAAATAATGTAAGTATTATATATATAAATAATATAAGTAATACATATAAAATAATACAAATAAATTCATTGAAATAAAATTTATCATTTAGTTCCATATTTCCCCAAGCTGTGTATAGTTTGTTTTTGCTAGATGGATGACTAGATGACAATAAATGTCGTGTATACAGTGACTATATTCTGGTTATTTTTGCTGAAATAAAGGTCAAAATTTTTTGACATTATCACTTGTCAGTATATCAGTGGTTTCCAACATAAGAATATTGTATACTAGATTAGTCAAAATAAAACATTAAAAGTATTTAAAAATGGGGTAAAAGAAGCTTACTTTCAGTACTATCATTGATTTGTTATTTGTTGTTAGCTGGGTTATAAAATATAAGCAACCATTAAGTAAAATAAACGTAAATCACAATCTTGTATATTTGTCTTTAAACAGACATTTTAACTTCTCTATCATTTGGTAATATGTAAGTTAAGTTCAAATACATGGCTACTACTCAAAAGCACAATAAATAGAACCTTTCTTCCAAGGCCAGATTTCTTCTTCTTCTTTTTTTTTAATTTTCTTTACTTTATTGTGTTGGTTTTGCCATACATTGACATGAATCCGCCATGGGTTTACATATGCTCCCCCTCCAGAACCCCCCTCCCTCCTCCCTCCCAATTCCCTCTCCCTGGGTCATCCTGGTGCACCAGTCCCAAGCATCAAACCTGGGCTGGCGATTGATTTCCCATATGATAATTAACATGTTTCAATGCCATTCTCCCATATCATCCCACCCTTGCTCTCTTCCACAGAGTCCACGAGACTGTCCAAGGCCAGATTTCTATTTCAAGCAGAACTAGAAAATGGTTCTATCAATCTGATTCTAAGTGGGAATAGACATATGAGTAGTTCAATTTCTGTTTTCATTTATAGCTGATTGGGCTTTATTTCTTCTTCTTATGAATATTAATGTCAACAGACACTGTTTGCAATGATGAAAAAGTGGCCATATATAGATTTCAGCTAATGAAGCATTATACATGAACATTATCCCCCGAGAGCTGTTGAAAGCAGCCCCTCCTTCAAAGAGTTCCTAAACTGTGTTGTAATAAGAGTGTACACAGATAACTACAGTCCATGGCAACATGGGACAGATACACCAAGAGTGCTAGAACACACTGGGACACCTCCTGGTGCCAGTGGGACTAGCATGGTCTCAGGTAAGGAGAATAACTTGAGCTAACTTTGAGGTCCAACTTATCCTTCTATAAAGTTGGGAGTGGGAGTGGAGGAGGAAGAAAGATCAAGCAAGAAAGGAAGGCGTATGCTAACTTAGAGATGAAATAGGTCAATTTAGGATCAGGGTAATTTGGGTGGAGTACTTGGTACCATTGGGGAACACTTGAAAAAGGACACTTCTAAGACTAGGACTTGAATTTTAAAGGATTGAAGGTTATGTCATGGGGTCTGGGGAGCTACTGAGGTTGTGTTTCTGTTTTCAGCATAGAACTAATACAATCAGAACTGTTGCATAAGGAGATACATCTGATTATAAGTTCAGGATAAATTAAGGTAGCAGGCAAACGAGACAGAGGCACAGAGAGTGCTTCAGAGTCTACTACAATTATCTAGACATAAAGTAATAAGTGCCTAAAATTGGCTGGTAGCAAAGAAAACTGTCCAAAACATTATGAAGGGAAGAATCAATAGAACTTGCCAACTGATCAGATATAGGGACTGGGGCAAAAAGGCATATAAATGGAGAATAACACAAAATTTGTGTCGGCAAAGCAAAGTATTTAAGTCTTAGCCTTAGGTTTCTTCTCTTTTGCCCCAAAACAGTCTTCCTGGTCACTTTCATCCACTTCCAAGGATTCATGCTCCACCTGTGTGCTGTTGACATCCTAGGTATCTCCAGGATTCACCTTTTCTCCCCTAGCTCCAGATGTGTGATGTTTAAAACATTTTCATAATTCTAGTTTTTTTCAACATATATCAAGTGAAATAGACATCTCCCTCACATACTGATGGAGAAAGTATTTCCCCAATTCTCCTCCCCAGAGAAAGCCCAGTAGTTTCTTGCAAGCAAATATTAGATATCTTCACCCTAAACCTGACATGAACAAAGCAAATGTTCTCTCCCTAAGTCTGTTTTTCCCTTCTGTATTCTTATATGGTTAATGGCAGCACCACCTAACGACTGTAATTTACTGAATTACTACTAGGTGCCAGACAATATTCTAGGCAATTGACATTATTATCCTAATCATCACAAGAAACTTATAAATTATTGTTTTACAGTTGAAGTAAACAAAACGTAAAGATGTCAATACCTTACACGAGTTCACACAGCCAGCAAACAGTGGACGTGGATTCAATCCCAAGTGCAGACTCTTCTCAATAGCACTTGCTGCCTCGTTTAGAATCACCCTCACTTTCATTGTCCTCTCCTCAGCCAGAACCTTGCGTGCCTCCGCATCCCACCCTGCCCCTGCTCCGCCCTCCCCTGACTCCGCCCCACTTCCATGAGGTCTCCGCCATCTTAAAAGGAACCAAATCCACCTCCACCGATTTTCTGTCAGACACACTGCTATAACATGAAGCTTATTAGATACTTCACTTGCTTCAAAGTCTCCCCTCTGCTCATAGGTTAAAAGGTCAAAAGTCTTTACGAAGTAAGATCGACTATACTTTCCACAGTCTAACCCGAACTTGTGTTTGCAGCCTTATCTTCCAGCACCCACTCTTACACTGAAGACATACAAGTCAGGACCTCTTTTCACCCTCTTCTGCTTGATCGAACCCTCAGCCCAGGTACCTGAAAGCTCTCCAGCTTCTGACTTCAACTTTTTGCAAGCCCAGATGCCTTCCCTGCTTTGACTTCTACAGCTCCTAGTGCATCTTCTAATTAACCCCTCTTCCTACGCCCACTCCTCCCCCATTCAGTTTTGCTGTTGTTTTTAGTTTAAATTATCTGGAATGATTTCTGTTACTGATGCCAAAATTCTTCAGTGAAGATGGAGCTTAGTTTCATCTTTTCCGCCTTCTCTGACTTCCCATTCAGGGTTGTCTTCACTCCCTTCCTCTTGCTGCTGCAGCCCTCAGCCCTCTATCAGGGAGATAGGTGATCTCACTCTAGTGGCATTATTCCCATGCATTCTACTTTCCTTCCCAACCCAATTCCCCTGCTCACTTCCTCCACACAGATCAAGTTTATCTTGTTCGGGATGTAGCCCGGGCACCTGGCTCAGTACAGATACAGTATATGGTCCGTAAATATCTGCCCAATTAATATGTAAATTGTTCTTTTTATTAATATTCCCTAGCAAAGTATGCAGCACATAATAGAGGCACATTATATTTATTTGTCATTGGATGAATGTATAAAGTTTCCTACTTTTAAAATAATTAAACATTTAGCTTTTCTTAGATTTGCGAAGTTTACAGCTACTTTCTCCCTTAACTTCCATAATATCCAATCACTCATATGTCCTAGCTCCCTCTCTTCCATCCACCTAAAAAAAAGCTTCTTACAATTCTACTCAGATGGACGAAACTGGAGCCCATTATCCAGAGTGAAGTAAGCCAGAAGCAAAAACAACAATACAGTATATTAACACATATATATGGAATTTAGAAAGACAGTAATGAGAACCCAACATGGGAGACAACAAAAGGAACGCAGATGTATAGAATAGACTTGTGGACTTTGTGGATGAGGGTAAGGGTGGGATGATATGGGAGAAGGGCATTGAAGCATGTTAATTGTCATGTGTCTAATCAATCGCCAGCCCAGGATTGATGCTCGGGACTGGTGCAGCGAGATTTCCCGGGGGGGAGGGAGGAGGGAGGGGGGACCCGGAGGGGAAGCATATGTAAACCCATGGTGATATCATGACAATGTATGGCAAAAACAATAATAAAAAAAAAAAAAAAGAAAAAAAAAAAAAAGCTTCTTAAAATCCCTTCTCAGTTATAGAAACAGACTAAAATGATTCAGAAGCACCTAGAAATAGTTAAATAATCTCTTAATACTTTTTTCCACAGCAAGTGTTTTATCATTAGCTCCATTGCATTATTTTTTGTTCATTTTAGTTTCAGAAAGCCTCCCTCTGCTTTGTCTTATCACTATCATCAATTGTTTCATTAACAGGATTTATATTATGCATTTAAACAAATTCTGAATATGATAAATATTTAAACAAAAATACAATATAAACACAACTTTAAAGTAAATTTTTATAAAATTGTTTTAGGTTAAAATTATTTCCAATGACAGATTCATAGTATTTTAAAAGTGTTTTGTTCTATGGTCACCTATTAACATTTTATAATATTAAGAATTGTTCAGTAATTACATGCTATTTATGCTAATATGCATGGTATTTAAATGTAAATGTTATAAATAACTTGTAACCCAAAATACACACTTCTACAATTCTTATCATCATCATGGCTTTTGCATCAATCTTGCTAATTTCCATAATTACCTGCTGTTCATTGTATGTATTCAGTGTGAAGAGTGGCTTTTGGAGAATAAATTCTTCTTCAGTTCCAATACCCATCCTTGCCTTTGATGCCACTGTATCTGACATCATTCTAACAGGATCAAATTGAGCAACAATAGCAACCTAAAAGAAGAGAAAACATGCCTGCTTGGAATAAGATACAAGCTAAATACTTCTGGGCAACATTATTAATGCTTAATATCCATTAAAGTTAAGAAATTTTATTATTGTATAGTTACAGATATGATTAAATTTAGATAAAAATTTCTTCCTGATCCAAAGTCAAGGGAAATTTTATACAGAAAACCTACATATTCAATCACCTTGAAAGTAACCAAAAGTAGAAAACACCAATTTTTAGCCACTAGAAATCCATGGCCATAGAAATAACTCCATGAAGTTTTCTAGAAAGTTTAATCTGATTAAGCTGAGTCTAGAGTAAAAAGCCTCCTGATGAAAGTGAAAGAGGAGAGTGAAAAAGTTGGCTTAAAGCTCAGTATTCAGAAAACTAAGATCATGGCATCCGGTCCCATCACTTCATGGCAAATAAATGGAGAAATAGTGGAAACAATGGCTGACTTTATTTTTTTGGGCTCCAAGATCACTGCAGATGGTGACTGCAGCCATGAAATTTAAAGACGCTTACTCCTTTGAAGGAAAGTTATGACCAAGCTAACAGCATATTAAAAAGCAGAGACATTACTTTGCCAACAAAAGTCCATCTCGTCAAGGCTATGGTTTTTCCAGTGATCATGTATGGATGTGAGAGTTGGACTATGAAGAAAGCTGAGTGCTGAAGAATTGATGCCTTTGAACTGTGGTGTTGGAGAAGGCTCTTGAGAGTCCTTTGGACTGCAAGGAGATCCCACAAGTCCACCCTAAAGGAGATCAGTCCTGGGTGTTCATTGGAAGGGCTGATGTTGAGGCTGAAACTCCAATATTTTGCCCACTTCATGTGATGAGTTGACTCACTGGAAAAGACCCTGATGCTGGGAAGGATTGTGGGCAGGAGGGGAAGGGGACAACAGAGGATGAGATGGCTGGATGGCATCTCCGACTTGATGAACATGGGTTTGGGTAGACTCTGGGAATTGGTGATGGACAGGGAGGCCTAGCGTGCTGTGGTTCATCGGGTCACAAAGAGTTGGACACGACTGAGCAACTGAACTGACTGACTGAGAGTATATCGTTTAGGGGTAAAGTCGTGTGTATCAGTATTATTGAGCAAGATGAGTGAGTTTTCATTGTACTGAGCAACTAGATTTCCAGGGACTGTTAAAAACCATTGTTTCTCCTTCCACTGAAAAACTCCAAGAGTCATTTTAACCCAAATGCCCTTGTCCCTTATGATAATTGAAATCAACCAAACCTGCATCCTAATGAAAAGAAGCCACTAATTTTGTAAATTATATGCCACCATTAATAACACCTGCCTGCTAATTCCTAAAGTCAAGAAATAGCAATAGGAGAGTGGCATTTTTAATTCCATTTAGAAATTATAATGACATAACTGGAGGTTGAACATACTTTAATTATTATAGGTTTTACTAGCCAAAATGCCTTTTACTATAGCTCTAAACACTGATTACAGATAACAGGCACAGATATTTCCTCTTTCAAAGATCTGACAGATGGAAAAAGAATATTAATCATATGGACTGTAGTTGTCAAAATGATATTTTGAACAAAATGTGTTTGGTAATAGTGACATTAAATTTTGTCCCTAGAAGGCCATGGTATATCATTATTGGCTAGTGAGTGAAAAATTTATATTTCATTGACTCTAAGATGACTAGGATGCATATTCCTATGCTTTGTATTTATTTCTATAATCTGTTTTATCAAAGATGGATACAATAGTTGCATGCATTTATACTTCCTTTATAGGATTTCATTTAACTTCCTTGGTTTGAATTCAGATTGACATTTAGTAGCCAGGTGACTTTGGGAAAACTCTGGGCTGCCTCAATTTCCTCTTCTATAAAATAATAATTCCTACATCATAGGGTTGGGGTAGGAGTTAAATGAGGTAAGACCTAAGAGCATTTAGAAGAGGGCTTTACACTTAATCAATATTCAAAAACTGTGAATGCACATTACTACAAATCTATGAGGTAGGCTGTAGTTGTGCTGTTGTTCGGTCACCAAGTTGTGTCTTTGTGATCCCAAGGATGAGATAGGTACTATTACTATTATTCCCATTTTTCAGAGGTGGAAATAAAGTTTAGGGAGGTTAGGTGAAAGACCTAAGTTTCCTCTTCCAGTAAGCAGTGACCCAGGTTGTACCAGCTTTGAAGGAAGCCAGGGGTGGAGTTCTTATCCAAGATTCTATGCTAACTCCCAACCACATAGGAGAACTAGTCAGTCATTTCCTGTCAGCTAGGAAATGGAATCAAGAAGACTTTGAAGCTGGTGAGTTGTGCTTATCACTGTTCTGTTAACAATACTGAAAAATTACCAAGCAAAACTACTTTATAACATTTCCTAAGGTCTGAAATTCTTGCTCTTGCTGTCTATCAATACTATTTTCAAAACTTTTGTCTACGTTTGTGAGCCAAAGCAATAGGAGGCTTTTATTTCCCCACAAAAACAGTCATTTTAAAAAGTGATTTTTAACCTTTTTGTTGACTGTGGGATATTTCCAAACAGAGGTTTCTTCCCTAGGGAGGATTATCTTGCTCAAGCTCAACCACATTTTTTTCCAGGAGAGTAAAATCCTTTAGCTACATGCAGGATTTCACAGCTATAAATGGATACTATTCAGCTTATAAACTAGAGGTAATATGGATGTATTTAAATCTTAGGAGAGCTTTTTTTAAAGGTTCTGATCAAGTTCTTTTCATATACTAAGAAACTGAAAATAATTCAACATAAATCTAATTGTTCCCAGGAATGAAGAACATTGTGTCCAATGTTCTATTGTGTCCCAATTTGGAAAAATTACATTTTATATAGCAGATGTCATGAACTAAGTCCTAGTAATAATGTTATTAAGAGCACTTAGAAACATTTTTTAAACCACCCATGAAATTCTCCAAATTAAAAACACCTGTTTCCTCAGGGCTTCTAGTCGCTTTTCTCTCTCTTCTTCTTCAAGTGCTTCTTGAAGGGCCACTTCTTTTTTCTCCATCAAACGCTTTTCCAGTAATGCTTGTCTATATTTAACCCTTCAAAAATAATGCACAGGGAAGTTAGGAGAACATCATGATAATGTTGGAGATTATATGGACAGGAGCATATGGGCAGAAGTCATCTCAGAAGTGACATCACTGTCATTTTGTTTTTACTTGCTTTGGATGATTTCTCACTATCACAACCATAAAGGATGTTTCTAAAATATAATTTATAATAATTCTAATAACAATCATAGAACTGCAGGTCATGCGGGCAGGAAAACATGGGGTAAAATCCAATCTCTCTCCTTCTTCATTGAAATCATTGTATTAACCGTAAGCTGCCACAACTGCAGCTAATCCAACCGGACAGATGACAGCCTCGCTGCTCTTATTTCAGCAGTCTTCTGCTGCTGCTGCTAAGTCGCTTCAGTCGTGTCCAACTCTCTGTGACCCCATAGACGGCAGCCCACCAGGGTCCCCTGTCCCTGGGATTCTCCAGGCAAGAACACTGGGGTGGGTTGCCATTTCCTTCTCCAATGCGTGAAAGTGAAACCGCTCAGTCGTGTCGGACTCGACTCTTCGCGACCCCATGGACTGCAGCCTACCAGGCTCCTCCATCCATGGGATTCCCCAGGCAAGAGTACTGGAGCGGGGTGCCATTGCTTTCTCCCAGCAATCTTCTAGTAAGTTTTAATACAATATGAGATTTAAAAGGCTATACCTAATTTTAAAAAGACAAGTAAATAAAATACTATAATATGCCCAAAGTATCTCAATTACTAGAATTTAAACAAAACTTTATATTGTCATTCATTTTGTCAAGAATGCTCTATCTGGATGGATGTCTGTGTTTGTGTTAAGAAACTTTGAAAATTGCACGTTGACTGTAGATGGCAGCAAAAACATGACTTTCCCTGAACATTCTGTTTCCATCCTCCTTAACAGCAGATATTAAAACTGAGCACATTTAAGTACCTGTTTTAATACTCCAGGGTTCACCTGGCCCTCCTCTGTTGCTCTTTTGGGGAATCCTCCCTAACTATCTTTTTGTCCAAGCTATTATTCTACTAAATTATAGAGATAAGATTTGCCTTTTCAAAAACAGTAGGCACTTGGCTTCTCAAGGTAGAAGGAGGTTTTAGCTCTGTCTGCTATCATTGATGGTTTAAATTTAACTTCCTCTATAGCATCAGGGCTTCCTTGGTGGCTCAATGGTAAAGAATCTGCCTGCCAATGCAGGAGATGCAGGTTCGATTCCTAGGTCGGGGAGATCCCTGGAGAATGGCAACCCGCTTCAGTATTCTTGCCTGGGAAATCCCATGGACAGAGGAGCCTGGCAGTCTGCAGTCCAAGTCAGACACAGCTTAGAGACTAAATAACAATAGCATCAGTCAAAAATGTACTTTGCCCTTACCGTGCACACCAATATTTTCCATGGATGTCCCTGCACTAGACCACTTTTATTCTGGATCTTGACATTTACTGAGGTGTTCACTACACGTCAAGTCTCGTGCTAAGGGTTCATTCAGACTTCACATTATTTATCCCATTTTAAAGATAAAGAAATGGAGACATAGAAAGGTAATGAAACTTGTCCCAAGCCTCAGTGGCAGAACCTAAGGTCAAACCCAGGCAAACTGGCCCCAGAGCCCATGAACAATTAACTACCATGTTCTTCTCTCTTCTCCCCTTGACAGCTCTACTCACCTCACTGACTGATGAATACCTACTCTGTGCCAAACCCTGTGCTGGAAATTGAGAGCACACTGAGAAACAGACTGCTCTTAAAGAGCCTGTGGTTTAACAGAGACAAAAGACAAGCCCAAGAACTAAACAAGGTATACAGTATCTTCAGAGAGGTATAAATAAGGTCCGCTGAAGATTTAGAGGAAAGTGAGAGGCCTACTTGCTGATTTGTGAGAAAGACTGGTCTACTTCAGCAAGCACTTTGTGGAGCTGGGTCTGGAGGACTAGGATTTGGAGAGGCCAGGAGGCATGGCCGAGGTGGGGCAGAGCGAGAGCTGGGATGAGGGTGAGTCCAGGGAGGCTCAGGCTCTGCAAGCGCACAGTTGGCCTCCGAGAGTGGCTGACTTCTTCAGTTTTGTCCTCTGGGCGCCTTGCTTGCCCCACCTCATTACAGCAGTGGGCAGGGAAGGGTTCAAGTTGGCTAAACAGAGTGAGTGGGTGAGCAGTGACAGAGAAGCCCAGAAAAGCACTGAGGGGGCTGAGCCTGGTAGTCACATGATTCCCTCAATGATTTGCTCTTGGGGAGGAAAACTCTTTAAAACCAGGTTGCTCCTGAGGCTGGCATTGAAGAAGCAGCACTGGGAAAGGAGAGGAGGGAAGCAGGCAGCAGATACTTTAGGGGTACAAAACCCAGAATGGAATTTGAAAAGAAGGTCCTAAGCTCCCTTGATGGGTGTGGCTGTTCTGCCCCCATCATCTCCCATTTCAAGAGTCACTACAACCAGATACATGGATTAAAGAATTCACAGACCAGATTGCTCCCTTTTCTTTGATGCCTCTCTGTCATAGAAAGCCCTATTCTCATTCCCTCCATTTTCACTAAGGCATGAAACAACTTTCCTAATGAGGTTCTACTCAATTTAAGCACTGAGTACAAGCTAAGGGAACTACTGTGAGGGTTCAATTAAAAGACACCCTGGGATTTGACAATTACCATATGTTAATTCTCAGAACTTCTGAAAAGTTTCTCTTCCTTTGGGATGTATAGGTTGCTTTGTCTGCTACAGATTTTTGGCTGCTTTGCGGAAAAGTAATAGCTGTTTTAGTTAGAGGAGCTTGACTAGTGAGGAAGCGATCAGAAAGCAGAGTCAAGCATTTGAAGCTGTTTGGTAAAGAAAGCTGGCTCATGCTTTACTTTGAAGTTCATTCATTCATTCAAGAAAAATTTGAGCACCTCTCTGCATCAATCACTGTTGTTAGCACTCAACAAAGGATTTCAGTACAGAAGACATACTCCTGTCCTCACAGAATGACCGTCTGATGTGGGTACAAAGATGCAGGCAATTATGGCACCAGGTAGCTCTTGCCCTGATGAGACAATGGGGCAGAGGTCATGCGAGAAGCACCTTTGCCAGACTTGGGGCATTCAGAGGAGCAGCCATCAGGAAGTGCTCTGAATTTCAGATCTAAAAAAGGAGCAGGGATTCTTCAGAGGGGGGGAGAACAGAAAGAATGTTCTAAGTAAAAATATATATATATATATATCATAGGAAGGCCGAGAAGGTGAGAGAGCATGGTATACTTGAAGAACTGAAAAATATTTGGAATGACCAAAAATGAAAATTTTAAAGTGAGGAGTACCAAGAGCTGAGGCTAGGAGGGCAAGGGAGGACAGGTGGTGAGGACTTGCAAACATGAGGGCTTTGATCAAGGCAACACAATCAGAAAACTCTCTCCTGTAATGTGGAGGATGGATTGCTAAGAAGCAAGACCAGAGAGTTTCTCCAATGCAAAAAAAGCTTTCCTGAATTAGGGCAGGGGAGGGGTGCTTGTGGGAGTTAGGGAGATGATATAGTCTTAAAATTTATGTAGAAAATAGAGTAAGTAAGCATAGCTAGTGTTTTTTAAGGGAGAGGGGAAGAGAGAGAGGAAGCTAAGGTTTCCATGCTGCATGGTGAACGATGGCATTCCTCTCTAAAACTGAGGACTTAGAGAAACCAGGGAGAGAAGGAATTAGGGTGCGTTTGGACATAGATCTTCTGTCATAAGATCTGAGCTGGAGAAATGGATGGGGATCTTTATCAATGGCGTGGGACTGGGACTGAGAAACAGATAGCATCTATCCAAGAAGATACTATAGTGCAAGAGGAGGTAGCAGGCCTAGCACTGATTCCAAAGGAACCACCTTTTTTTTTTCATTTTTTCTATGTATGTTTTCAGTATTTATAATTTTTATTGTTCACTCACTCATTAACTGGGTGCCTACACTGTGCCAAGAGCTATTCTAGGGTGGATGATCCACACTGATTAAAAAAACAAAAACAGCAAAACCCTGTTTTCACACTTTCAATTATAGGCATATATTTTCATGTATTTAGGAGTTTAATTTCTTTTCAAAAAGGGGGTAAATTACCAATTTAACTTCCCCACTCTGCTCAACCCAAGGAAGGGGGCAACTTTTAAGAAAGGGACAGAAAAGGAAGAAACTAGGAGAATGAGGAGAAATTGTGGCAAAGAAGAGAATGACAATGGAAATAGCAATGTCTCATGCTAAAAATCAGCTCTAATCTAAGATAATCACTGGATTAAATAATAGGGAGCCATTGGCAAACTTAGCAGTAGAGAAGTGGCTGAAGAATTAGCAGTAGATAAGAAAGTAAAAGGGAAGAGAGACAACACCTTCAGTAAGGCTGATGCCAATGGGGAGGAGAGAGGCAAGCTGGGGCTGGAGGAAGCTGATCATAGTTGCATTGGTTCCAAAGTGATGACCAAGATGACTCTGACTGTTAAGACTGGACATGGGAAATTTTGAGGAGACATACTCAAAGTTTTCATTCTTAGACATGCCAATGTTTAAACTCAAATAATAATTCACTGTAAAAGGGGAAACTCTTGATATACCCTCCTTTTCCCAGTCTGGATAGAAAAATGTCTTTGCCTATAGAGAAGTGATGCAGAAAAATCCCTGGGAGAAAGCCAAATACTCACATATTCATGGGGAAAGAAAATAGCAACATACTAAAGTCAATCATTTGGAAAATTTTCCACATAAATACCTTTAGCCATTTGAAGTAGCAGATTTTCTCCAAATTAAACTGTTGCTATGAAAGTCAATGTCAGGAAGTGGCAAAACTCAATAGTCTTTAGGCTGTGCACTGAATCCCCAAACAGGAATCCTAGGTTCATCTCCCAGTCTGCTTGATGCTCCCTGAGTTGACAAAGGTGGAGAGTGCGGCAAAGGAGGCCCTTTCCACTCCTCTTGGGGGAGGAGAAGCATCATACTATTCAAAAGCAACAGCTGTTGCAGAACCAGGCAGAGCATCTACAATAATCTGAAAAGGATTTTGTTTAGGCTTCTGGACTTGAGTGTAGTTGAAGGGACAAGAAGCTTTCATGTAGAAATGGAGAATTTATATATCATTTTGGAGATATTTTAATATGTGTATTGCATTCGAAGAGAGGAGTTGCTGTTTTTGTTTAGTCACTAAGTTATGTCTGACTCTTTTAAGACCCTGTGGACTGTACCCTGCCAGGCTCCTCTGTCCATGGGATTTCCTGGGCAAGAATACTGGAGTAGGTTGCCATTTCCTTCTCCAGGGGATCTTCCCCACCCAGGGATCGAACCTGCGTCTCCTGCATTGCAGGCTGATTCTTTACCACTGAGCCATCATGGAAGCTCAAGAGATGAATATACAAATGCAAATAGTTTGGAAATATCATGAACTTCAGTGACACCCTCCTTTGCTTCAGTGAAACTAGCAGTAAGAACCAGGCAAAATATTAACTTCAAACTTTGACCTCCCTCCTATCTGAAGAGAGACACAGATAACTTCAGTCTTAAAAGAAGCTACAGGAACTAAGAGGGGAAAAAAGACTTCAGAATAATTGCTGACAGTGGCAGGTTCTACAGTTTGTTTTTTTTAACTTAAGCAGTAAATAAAACAGCATTAACAATACATATTAATCAGGTTACACTAACCAGTACGGAACTCCCACCAAAAACGTTTCAGGGAAGTAATTTGCCCTACTGAATTGGAGGCAGTTTCCAAACAAATCTGCTACTTCATTTTTAGGTAATGTGGCTTACTCAACACTGAACAAGAAATCTTTAACAGGCACATGCTGGGGGTGCTATTGCCAGAGGGGTTTGAACAGCCGTGCAGCAGAGCGAACCTGTTTCTCCCTGCTGGGAAATCCAGTTTTGGCTTAAACCCCACTCACAAAGTTGTTCTTCCCACCAAGTAAAGAGACACCCCCGTGAGCTCTACAGCACACCAACAGAGAAGCGTGTGCAGATCAAAACATAGGCAGGCCACGTGGCAGCACCTGTACAAAGGAGGTGGTGGAGAAGCCAGCCCAGAGGAAAGAAGGAAGAAAACATAACGAGTGTTCACACTGACTGGCATCACCCCTCCAGTGGTCAGGGCCAAGAGATTCTCTACTCAATGAGGGTTCTGGCTGAGGGCATAAACAGACACCAGTTCCTGCAAATGCAATGTGAATCCTGATACAAGGCAGGGACATCCTGGTACAGATCAGCATGGGACAAGAACAAAGAGGATTCACAGAGAACCCACAGAACCAGAAGGAGATGAACCCAGGCCAGCCCCAGACAGAGACGATTCTTCTAGCTCAGAGTGCTTACTGCTTCCTTTGTGGGGTGTAAAGGCAAGTTCCTGAGGGAACCTGTCTTTAACTGATTAATCCAATTAGCCAACATAGCATTATTTGCAAGCCTACTATGTGCCAGGCACTGCCCCACAGGCTCAAGACATAATAATGAAAAATAAAATCCAGACACACAAGATCCCCGCTCTTAAATCTTAGGTTACTTATGGTTTGTTGTATATGAGCATGCCTAAATGAACATCCTAGTAAAATACATAAAATTGTTTTAATACATTTTTTAAAATTTGTCACTAAGTCCTAAATTAGAGAGCTTTTTCTTATATTGCTATAGCTCGATAGTTCTCAAGTATGATTATCATTAGAATCACTGGAAATTATAAAAACTTCGGATGCCAGGGCCTCACCCCACACTAATTACATCAGAATCTGGTTTGGGGGCTCAAGCATTGGCATTTTGTTAAAAGTCTCTCAGTGATTCCGATATGCAGCCTGGTGTGAGCGCAGCACTGCCTGGCCTAGCGGGTCCCTAATTCACACTAGTGAAACACACTCACAGACATAGAGAAGACTTGCGGTTGCCAAGGCAGGGGGGAAGAGGGAGAGGGTTTGATTGGGAGTTTGGGGTTACTAGATGCAAACTGTTACATAAAGAATGCATAAACAACTAGGTCCTACTGTATAGCACAGGGAACTATATTTAGTATCCTGGGATAAACCATAATGGAAAAGAATATGAAAAAGAACATGTATATGCATAACCGCATCATTTTGCTGTATATCAGAAACTAACACAATGTTGTTAATTAACTATACTTCAGTTAGAAAAACAAAAAGCAGAATCTTTCAACCCCAACTTATCCCATGGCCTTAACCCATGTGGATGACAGGTTGCCTAGTGACAGTGGTCCTCCCAGGCTTGGGAGAGCAACACTGGCTATCACTGGACCTCTTTCTTTCCCTCAGTGGACAAAACACAGGGATAGCCTGATGACAGCTGGAAACCTCAGACTCCTGGTGATATTCAATGGGTCTATTCAATAAAATCAAAGAAGGAAAAAACAACTTGAAAGCATTTGAGCAATGAGCCACTTCCCTTGGGACTAGTTCCTGCAACTCTAGGGGGAGGGGTGAATAGTTTTCATACTGGAAGTGAAAACCCATAAATGAGAGTGATACACATTTTCCTGTTGGCTGTAATCGGTTCCAACCTAGCCATCTGAATTCACTTGAGCTGGAAATGCAGAGATACAAACAGCTGTGAAACAAGGACTTAAACCTGGGAATCCAGAGTTAAATATAGGATAAGATGTGAGGAGAGGGTTAGTGAAAGAATGTTATAAATATAATTTTGGCCTTTGCTCCAAGTAAGTGCACAAAGGCATTTCTGCCACCTTTACCTCTTCTTTTTGAACTATTTCTAAGTCTTTCCATCTAGTTTTCAGTAATCCTTTTATATCCTCACATAGTCTCAAAATTTTCCTAGAATACTCCTTTCTCAATAGCATTTCAAGTAGGATATAGGAAATAAAAAAGATGCATTGTCTATGAAGAATTAAATACAATAAATAAAAGCTGGTCTTTTTCTTTTCTTTTTCTTTTTTGTCGTTTTAACCACTATACATCAAGTCTCAACGAAGTTAGTGATAAAAACTCCCTCTACTGGAGCATGCATTCCTAACTCACTGACTCAGTTGTACCTTTCAAATGTTTCCCTTAATTGAAACCAGTGCTTCCCAGCTGATACTACTTCCATTGCTACCCATTTACAAGATAGCATTTTCCTAGCTCTCTTACAATTCCAGAAAAGTTTTACCTGTTGACTTGGGTTAAATCATCCTGTTTCTAATACAGTTCTTGGGATCAACTACTGGCTTCCCATGTCACTGCCCATATTTACTGAGGGTTATTCAAAACTCCACTCTTATAGTTCCTTGATCCTGAACAGCATATGCTTTTCCCCTCCTCTAACAGCCCACTCTTAGACCAAACCTGGAGCTTGGTGTCACCTAGAACTATTGAAATTGTGGATAATTATCAAATCCATTTTACCTGCCTTCACTACTCAAGATCATTTCAAGATTTGCATGTTCTCCCCAAGCTGCATGGAGTCTAAAAAATAAGATGTTTGCCTGAGGTGCTTTCCAGGAACTGGGAGTCAGTTCTGTCTCTTTTGAACTGAAGGACCACCAACCCTCCAGCTGAGCATGCTCGAGTGTTCCCTAGGTGACATTTTGACATCAGAGAGCTGAAATTTTCACCCTCAGATGGTGCTAAGCGTCTCTATTTTTGGATGCGCAGAGGCCTGTAACTGAGTTAAACCTGAGGAGAATCATGATTACCTTTTCCCAACCAGCTTTCTCCATGCTCCCTATACTTCAGACCACCCTGCCCATCTCTTCATGGCAATGGGGAAAAAAAATGGAAACAGGGACAGACTTTGTTTTCTTGGGCTCCAAAATCACTGTGGATGGTGACTGTAAGCCATGAAATTAAAAGACACTCACTTTTTGAAAGAAAGGCTATGACAAACCTAGACAGCGAATTAAAAAGCAGAGACATCACTTTGCCGACAAAGGTCTACTTAGTCAAAGCTGTGGTTTTTCCAGTAGTCATGTATGGATGTAAGAGTTGGACCATAAAGAAGGCAGAGCATGGAAGAACTGATGCTTTTGAACTGTGCTGTTGGAGAAGACTTTTGAGAGTCCCTTGGACTGCAAGGAGATCAAACCAGTCAATCCTAAAGGAAATCAACCCAGAATATTCATTGGAAGGACTGGTGCTGAAGCTGAAACTCCAATACTTTGGCCATTTGCTGAAAAGAGTTGACTCACTGAAAAGGCCCTGATGCTGGGAAAGATTGAGGGCAGGAAGAAAAAGGAGTGACAGAGGGTGAGATAGTTGGATGGCATCATCAACTCAATAGATATGAGTTTGAGCAAACTCTGAGAGATAGTGAAGGACAGGGAAGCATGGCGTACTGCAGTCCACGGGGCTGCAAAGAGTCGGACACGACTGAGTCATTGTACAACAACAGTGTATTTCAGTTGCTCAGTCATGTCCGACTCTTTGCGACCCTGTGGATGGCAGCACGCCAGGCTTCCCTGTCCATCACCAACTCCCGGAGTTTACCCAAACTGATGTTCATTGAGCCAATGATGCCATCCACCCATCTCATCCTCTGTTATCCCCTTCTCCTCCCACCTACAATCTTTCCCAGCATCAGAGTCTTTTCCAATGAGTCAGCTCTTCGTATCAGGTGGTCAAAGTATTGGAGTTTCAGCCTCAACATCAGTCTTTCTAATGTACACTCGGGACTGATCTCTTTAGGATGGACTGGCTGGATCTCTTTGCAGTTCAAGGGACTCTCAAGAGTCTTCTCCAACACCACAGTTCAAAAGCATCAATTCTTTGGCACTCAGCTTTCTTTATAGTCCAACTCTCACATCCATACATGACTACTGGAAAAACCATAGCCTTGACTAGAGGGACCTTTGTTTGCAAAGTAACAATGTATTTACTGACAGGCAAAAATATTAATAAAATACATGAGAAATTTTAAAAGAATCTGCATTAAGATATATTGGCTACCTCAGATTGAATAGCAATGTATGCTTTATTCTTTATAACAAATACCCAGCACCCCATGCCTCTGGGAAGTGTGGGGGAAATGGGATAGTCTGAGACTTGTTCTACTGTCTCCTTAACTGGCTGCTTAGCTAATAAATGCTCTCTTTGCTGCACACCTCTGGCTTCTCAGCGCTCTGCTTTGCTGCCTGTCAGGCAAAATGAACCTGGTTTGGGAACACCATTTCCCTACCAAAATTTTACACTGAGGTATTATTCTGTTCTGACTCCAATCTCCAGAGTCACTGAATAAATTGACAAACTTACAGGCTAAGTAACCAGGAATGGATTGCCTTCCAACCTCCGTCCTTTATGTGTTGATTATTTAACCTTATTCAACCTGTTCGGAGAAGGCACTGGCGCCCCACTCCAGTCCTCTTGCCTGGAAAATCCCATGGATGGAGGAGCTGGTGGGCTGCAGTCCATGGGGTCGCGAAGAATTGGACACAACTGAGCGACTTCACTTTCACTTTTCACTTTCATGCATTGGGGAAGGAAATGGCAACCCACTCCAGTGTTCTTGCCTGGAGAATCCCAGGGACAGGAGAGCCTGGTGGGCTGCCGTCTATGGGGTCACACAGAGCTGGACACAACTGACGTGACTTAGCAGCAGCAGCAACCTACTATTACTTACTTTTATAAACTATGAACTTAGTGCCAGGCACCAGGCTAGGTCTTCCCTCACGAAGCTTACTGTCATTCTACTTCTTTCTTTTCTCCCAGGCTATGAGACACAATCAGATTTACTCAGTTCTCTCTCTAGCTTTGGACTGATGGGTCTATCTCTTCAAGGCATTACCACTAGTATTCTTTTGTTATCTTCTTTCCACAACTGCCTTGCCAATTTCCAGCTCCCACTGTTTATTCAATTTACTATGTATTTATGACGTTTGAGCCATACCGAGACATTTAACACTCCTCCAGAATGATTTCACTTACCCCAGCTACTCAATATACTCCCTCTTAGCGGAGAACCTCACCTCCTACTTTACTGAAAACAACAGGCCATAAGCATTTTTTTTTACCCACTATGCTTTGCTCATCTCCAATCTTGTTAGGACCATCTTAATTCATCCTTTGCTCCCTAAACCTGGGCTTTTAATCCCATAAACCTGGTTGTCTCTAGGATTTTGCTCTAGGAGTGAATCTTTTCCTTTCGTATTTCTTCAGACACTTCATGGTCTTTTTTCCTCTGCATATAAATTTCTTCAAATGGGGAAAATATGTAACTCTCAACTTTCCTCTCAGCTACCATCTTCTTTGTCCCTTCCTTGCAAAATTTCTTAAACAAAGAAGCCACAATTTGTCTCAAATTCTTTGCTTCCAACTTGGTGCAACAACCCCTTCAGTCGGCTTCTGATCCTTCCATTCAGAAAGATCCTTTTACTCAGTCGGCTTCTGATCCTTCTACTCCAAGTAGAAACTAATCTCTCCAATCTCTGCAAACTTGGGACCTTCTTGTAGAAGAAGTCTTCATCTGACTTGACCTGAGAAATGCCTGGTACTGATGACCACCTCTGTCATTAAATGCAAATCCAATTTTTGACTGCTGTTCCTCACCTTTTACTAGATCCGCCTCATCTGTGCACCCAAGTTTTCAACACAAATCCTCTTTTCACAATTTAAAAACATTGTCTGGGAACGTGACTTTAGCTACAATCAAGGCATGAATAGCCAGAGCCTCCACCCCCTTCAAAGCCCCAAATCCTTTGATCTTTAATTTTTTTCTCTATGTAATTTCAGGATTGGCTGCAGACAAATCCCTCAAATGTTACTATATTACAGCGATAGTTAAATGCAGAGCTTCTGCTTTAATGGGCCTCTGAGCTTTTTGTAGGAACAAACCTAATGACACAAGGTTAAGTAGAAATCTGGAATTCCTCCCCACATCCTCTTAGAAAACAGCCACTAAAGGACTGTGGGTACCATGGACAGGGCCAAGATTTTGCTTACTCAGTTATTCTAGGTTCACTCTAATCCATAGACCAATACTTAAGCTTCTTTATAACACAGCTGCAATAGTTATATACAGTTAATCACTTCAGCTACCTAAAAATCAGAGAATGTATAACTTTGAGCAATACAACTCGGAACCAAGGAAATTTTTTATATCCTTAACAGATTAGGGCCACAACTTTTGGGGTTATTAGCTATGAACCATTTTATAAATTAGGAGATACCTTCCACAAATAATGACTTTAATATTAGAAGACTTGATTTTTTTAAATCCTTGCCTTCTGATGGTAATTGTATAGGGCTACTGCCTATTATGATTAGGCCATACCGTGGTAGACATCTGTTTTTGTTTTTGTTTTGCCCTCTAGCATCAACCTAGTAATATCAACTCCCGTTCTTCACTTCATGTAGTTTTATTGAAGCCTTTAAATAAGAATCCCCCCCACCTTTCCATGTGATCAGATATGGTTAATGTTAAGTACATTACAAATATGAACACAGTGATTGGCCCTCAGTGCTCACACGATTTCAGCTGAGCTAATCAGAATCAGAATCTTTCCCTGGGGATTTATATATATATAGATACTGGTTTAAAATTCTCAAAATGAGGCTTCAACAGGACGTGAACCATGAACTTCCAGATGTTCAAGCTGGATTTAGAATAGACAGAAACCAGAGATCAAATTGCCAACATCTGCTGGATCATCAAAAAAGCAAGAGATGTTTTATTGACTATGCTAAAGCCTTTGACTGTGTGGATCACAACAAACTGTGGAAAATTCTTCAAGAGATGGGAATACCACACTACCTTATCTACCTCTGAGAAATCTGCATGCCAGTCAAGAAGTAACAGTTAGAACCAGACATGGAACAACAGACTGGTTCCAAATTGGGAAGGGAGTACATCAAGGCTGTATATTGTCACCCTGCTTATTTAACTTATATGCAGAATAAATCATGTGACATGCTAGGTTGGATGATGCACAAAGCTAGAATCAAGATTGCCAGGAGAAATATCAATAACCTCAGATATGCAGATGACACCACCCTTATGGCAGAAAGCAAAGAGGAACTAAAGAGCCTCTTGATGAACTGAACTGAACTGATTGAAGAAGAAAAGCTTTCTCTTCTCTCTTTAGTTGCTAAGCTCAAATGATACAATTAACCCTGGAACTGCTAATAGCCACACCTCCTTTTCCTTCTGACTCCCCCAACCCAGACACATAAGGAAGTCCATTTCAGGGTACAAATATGAACAAATAAGTAGAGAGTGAGAGGAACCTGAAGATGCCATTTGCGTCCCTGAGGCAAGACCCACTTCTGGATTCTCATTCATGTGAATCAATCCATTCTCTTTTCAGCCTAAGCTAGTTTGAGTTAGATTTCTCTCAGTTGTTTCTGAATAATCCGGACTAATAAATATAATTTATAAGGGAATACTCATTTTTTACTCTCTATAACATACAGAGCTGTTCAAGTGATAATCAGTTCATTTCTTAAATTGATGGCCCATGAAATGTTAACATCCCATAGGACATGTTAACATCCCACATGACATGTATGCCATGAAAAATGTGTTGGATGTTCTACTAAGTAGGAGGAAAACTAAGGTAAAGTGAAATAAGTTTCTTTACAGTAGGAGCTCTCAAAAGATTTATTATGATATAGTAGGATGCATTATGAATCTCTGAAAGGAAGATTCAGTATGCCAATTACCCAAATTATCTAAGAATAGAAACTTTTTAATAGAACCCAGTTTGGGCAATGTTACTTGCCTTTCCATGAACAAGCAGGGATATTCAACTCTGAGCCATCAGGGAGGCCCCAGTAAATGAACTAATGGGCATAAACACAAACATACTTACTGGTCTGTATTATAGCTGTAAATGTTTGTTTTCACATGTTCCTTCTGTTAGACTGCATTTATTGAGTACAATCAGTTCAGTTCAGTAGCTCAGTTGTGTCCAGCTGTTTGCGACCTCATGGACTGCAGCACACCAGGCTTCTCTGTCCATCACCAACTCCCAGAGCTTGCTTAAACTCATGTCCACTGAGTCGGTGATGTCATCCCACCATCTCATCCTTTGTCATTCCCTTCTCCTGCCTTCAATCTTCCCCAGCATCAGGGTCTTTTTCAATGAGTCAGTTTTTCGAACTAGGTGGCCACAGTATTGGAGCTTTAGTTTCAGCATCAGCCCGTCCAGTGAATATTCTGGACACATTTCCTTTAGGATGCACTGGTTTGATCTCCTTGCAGTCCAAGGAACTCTCAAGAGTCTTCTCCAATACCACAGTTCAAAAGCGTCAATTCTTAAGCACTCAGTTTTCTTTATGGTCCAACTCTCACATCCATACATGACTATTAGAAAAGCCATAGCTTTGACTATATGGCCCTTTGTCAGCAAAGTAATATTTCTGCTTTTTAATATGTTGTCTAGGTTTATAGAAAAAAAAATGAACAGAGATTTAAAAACATTTTTTTGACGTTCAAGCTGGTTTTAGAAAAGACAGAAAAACCAGAGATCAAATTGCCAACATCTGCTGGATCACTGAAAAAGCAAGAGAGTTCTAGAAAAACATCTATTTCTGCTTTATTGACTATGTAAAAGCTTTGACTATGTGGATCACAATAAACTGTGGAAAATTCTGAAAGAGATGGGACTATCAGATCACTTGACCTGCCTCTTGAGAAATCTTTATGCAGGTCAGGAAGGAACAGTTAGAACTGGACATGGAACAACAGACTGGTTCTAAATAGGAAAAACAGTATGTCAAGACTGTATATTGTCACCCTGCTTATTTAACTTACATGCAGAGTACATCATGAGAAACGCTGAGCTGGATGAAGCACAAGCTGGAATCAAGATTGTCAGGAGAAATATCAGTAACCTCAGATATATATATGACATCATCCTTATTGCAGAAAGTGAAGAAGAACTAAAGAGCCTCATGATGAAAGTGAAAGAAGAGAGTGAAAAAGTTGGCTCTAAAGCTCAACAGTCAGAAAACCAAGATCATGGCATCCAGTCCCATCACTTCATGGCAAATAGATGGGGAAACAGTGGAAACAGTAGCTGACTTTATTTTTGGGGGCTCCAAAATCCCTGCAGATGGTGACTGCAGCCATGAAATTAAAAGACACTTACTCCTTGGCAGGGAAGTTATGAACAAGCTAGACAGCATATTAAAAAGCAGAGACATTACTTTGCCAATAAAGGTCCAGCTAGTCAAGGCTATGGTTTTTCCAGTAGTCATGTATGGATGGATGTGAGAGTGGGGCGGTGAAGAAAGCTGAGCGCTGAAGAATTGATGCTTTTGAACTGTGGTGTTGGAGAAGACTCTTGAGAGTTGCTTGGACTGCAAGGAGATCCAACCAGTCCATCCTAAAGGAGATCAGTCCTGAGTGTTCATCAGAAGGACTGATACTGAAGCTGAAATTCCAATACTGACAAGCAGATATGAAGAGCTGACTCATTTTGAAAAGACCCTGATGCTGGGAAAGATTGAAGGCGGGAGAAGAAAGAGGACGAGATGGTTGGATGGCATCACCGACTCAATGGACATGAGTTTAGGTAAACTCCAGGAGTTGGTGATGGACAGGGAATCCTGGTGTGCTGCAGTCTATGGGGTCACAAAGAGCTGGACACGACTGAACGACTGAACTGAACTGAGGTTGTCATAGCTTTTCTTCTGAAGAGCAAGAGTCTTTTAATTTCATGGCTGCAGTCACCATCTGCAGTGATTTTGGGGCCCAAGAAAATAAAGTCTCTCACTCTTTCCATGTTTCTCCATGTACTTGCTATGAAGTGACGGAATCAGATGCCATGATCTTAGTTTTTTGAACACTGAGCTTTAAGCCAGCATTTTTACTCTTCTCTTTCACTTTCATTAAAAAGTTCTTTAGTTCCTCTTTTCAATTTTGCAAGTCTGAATTTTGCAATAAGGAGTTCATGATCTGAGCCACAGTCAGGTTGGGGTCTTGTTTTTATCGACTGTGTAGAGCTTCTCCCTTTTCGGCTACAAAGAATATAGTCAATCTGATTTCTATTTTGACCAATCAGTGATGACCATGTGTAGAGTCACCTCTTGTGTTGTTGGAAGAGAGTGTTTGCTATGACCAGTGTCTTAGCAAAAATCCATTTACCTTTGCCCTGCTTCATTTTGTACTTTAAGGGCAAACTTGCCTGTTACTCCAGGTATCTCTTGACTTCCTACTTTTGCATTCCAATGCCCTATAATGAAAAGGTGTTAGTTCTAGAAGGTCTTGTAGGTCATCATAGTACTGTTCAACTTCAGCTTCTTTGGCATTTGTGGTTGGGGCATAGATTTGGATAAATGCGATGTTGGATGGCTTGCCTTGGACATGAACAGAGATCATTCTCTCATTTTTGAGATTTCATCCAAGTACCCTGGGTGCACTGGCTACGTCTTAACTGCCTTTGTGTCCCCAAGAGCTAGCATAAGGCCTCAAACAGAAGGCGTGCACCGACATATAAATGACAGGATCAATGATAAATGAATTTCTTAAGCTATAGAAAGTACCCAATTGAATTTCCTAAGTTGTAGGTAAATAACAGAAAGTGGGAGTTGTTGATAAAAGTTTAAAAACAAATTGAATATATACATCTCCATTAAACCTGTCAAATTAGTCAGTGGGCATTTTTGGGGTAAGATATTTAATTATTTGAAGAGTGAAAGAGAAGTTGAATTACTCTAAAACAAATCTTGTGTCCAGCTTCTTTGGACAATCAGGAACCATTGACTCTAAAAGGCAAACTCAAATGACATCCATGAAACTGTGCTTTTGGAGGGGTGCGCAGGAGAATGACATGTTGGCTTGCAGGAATTATTTATTATGAACTGAAATTTAAAAAGCTACCCAGGCAAATCAGCATTTATTTGCCTAATTTCCTCCTTATATTCATTTATTCATATTACATACCATATATACATGATTGTGTAAAACATCATATTCTGCAAAACAGGAAAAACCCAGAGCAATTGGAAACACCTGTCAAGTTGATAAGAGCAGAGCCTGTATCTGGATTTTTGAGCCTATATCTGGAGCCTGCCACTTGCTATCATGTGAGTTCACGAAGAAAAGACATCTGTCATTTGACACTAATTGGGTAATTTGCACAGTGACTCATGAACCCACAAATGGTTGACACAGATAAAAAACGGTTTACGGTAGTCTAGCATCACAATTAATATGCATTGCATTTTAAAAATCTTTAAGATGCACATAATCATTTTATCCATTGCATAAGAATGGAACTCATGTGGAGGGTTTATCTCATAGCTGTCTTTAAATTCTTTCCACTAAGGTTTATAAACAAAAAGAAACGATTTAGAGCTAAGAAAATTATAAGCATGGGTGATTAGTTTTATCAGAGCTTTTTTTAATTTTTCCTCTGAAGGATTCCCTGATTGCTCAGACAGTAAAGAACCTGCCTGCAATGCAGAAGACCAGGGTTTGATCCCTGGGTTGCGAAGATTTACCCTCAGAAGGGAATGGCAATCCACTTCAGAATTCTCACATGGAGAATTCCATGGACAAAGGAGGCTAGTGAGCTGCAGTCTATGGAGCTGCAAAGAGTCAGACATGGCTGAGTGACTAACATACACAAACACAGTTTCTGATAAACCTAATTTCAATGAGTGTTTTCAGAATCACAAATATTGAAAAATGCATTGTGTTAGTGTGGAATTTTGAAAAGTGACGCTAAAGAAATATACCACTCTGTTATCAAATCATTTTGGTATGGTTTTATATCTTTTTAACTTCAGATTTTCATTGGCCCTTGTTTTCCAGGGGCAGACACCTATATCATTATGATGGAACTGGTTTTTCTTCTTCAGGAGTCCTGCCTGGGATGGTATTGAGACAACAAAAGAAACCGCAGTCCTCTCCCTCAAACAAATGGCTTAAGTAAATAAGATTAATAAAACTTGCCTTCTCTAATCCTGTTTGAAAATCCCCCTTACATTTTCTTTCTTCCTTCCCAGGTGTCTCGGAACTTCTGTAGACAGCAAACATCAAAAAGACCAGATTTTTATAGTGATTCAGCCGCCCACGGCAATGAAGTAAACCCTGATTTTCTTTCAGCCTAGGAAAAGATCAGGAAAGAGTCTTCTCAAACAACCTCTTTAACATTCGAGGTTTTAAAAAAAAAAATCAGTGTGGTAGAAAGGTTACTTTCATCCATACCTTTGGGGTGTTTGTTTCCTTTCTCTTTGCTTTTTTTTTTTAAGTAACTCTTAATCCGTACCCACCCCCCAGACAAACATTATAAAATATTTTCTTTACCAAAATTTTTTGGCTAGACATTTAAATTATACTTTTTAAAAAATGACAAAATATATTTCTTCTGGGGGCATGCCACTTCTGGCGCCTTTTTTCCTTTCCTCAGTCCCCTGCTGCAGCTGGAATTTCCCCCTTCAAGTTTCAACTAGCTTCTTTGGTGACTTCCGGCCGAGGCTCGTCTTCTTAGCACTCTCCTTTCTCTCAGAATTCAGCTTCCCTGAGTGAGTTCTGGACTCCTTGTTCTTTCTTCATTTTGTTGTTGCCCTTCGGTGGCTAAGTCGGTCCGACTCTCTTCGACCCCGGGGACTGCAGCGCACCAGGCTTCCCTGTCCTTCCAAAGCAGCGCCCCCTACAGTCTCGCCGAGTGAACGCTGGTGTTCGGATCTGGGAGCAGAGGGCACTTTCATGCACCAACACTGTAGCTTTTTTCAGGTAAAAAGTCAAAGCTGATGTCTGGAAAGGCTACTGCTTGATGCCCAAAGAGAAACGTGTGTCTTTCTCCAGAGCCCAAGCAAATAAAGTTAAAAATAGTATTATTGACTAAACTGATAGGGAACCAGCTTTGTTGGAAAAAGTAGAACAATAAACTGGACAGAGATACAAGTTACTTTACAAACAATACCTTGGTCACAAACAACAACGTCCTTTAAAGGATACCTATATTTTCTCAACAGCATTATTTAAGTATGGGCAGAAATAAATCTTCAAAAGCCCTGCATTTTTCTTTCCTACAAGAAATTAAAGATGTCCACACCCATATTCCATGGGACTTCTCTTTGGAAGCCTTTCAAAGGAGATGGAGAAATTCCTAGAGGAGGGTCATGGGCCAGAGAAGTACAGTAAAGCAGGCTTACAAAAATGCACAATTTGTACAATTTAACAGTATACTAGAATTACAATTAAATCCCAAACTTAGGGAGCAGCTAGGGAAAGGGTGGAGGGGCTGAAGAAAGAAGTAGCACAGTTTCCTAAGTAAGTTGGTGGTGTAAATACAACAGACGATGAACTTTTATGAAACTGTATTTTAATAAACGTTACAATGGTCAAATGTTGGCCCATCTAGACACAGCAGTGGTTGTGTTTCCTGTATTCAGATTTTGCAGAGAGCAAAGCAACAGCATAAGAGGCTTCTTAGGAAGAAGACGGTTCTCCCAGCAAAAGAAATTTGCAGCAGTTGAGCTCAGAAATTAGGCTGACCTGGCCCTCCCAAGTGGCCTAATCATGACTCCCAAACAGTAAACCTGCAGGAAAATCCACCTAGTCCTTGTTAAAATGACAAAAGTTTAGTGAATCTTGCTCCTCAAAGGTAGATTATTTACTCTAACCCAAGCTACTAGGCAATCCAATGGCTTGGATAGCAAAAAGAAGGGTGTTTTATTTCCTCTAAAAGCTATATGCTGAGTGTCTACATAATTCTAATGTCTTAGAGATATAGCCAACCTTGTCACATATATGAAAGGCAACTCACATTTTTCTCTCCAAGTGACTCTAAATTTTAATCTTTATTGTCTTCTCCCAGATGTCACAACTCCTCTCTGCCAGATTCCCCATTATTTCAAGAGACAAGAATATTCCCTGAGGCATCCTTTTGAATATACATTTTTCTGAGATCATGTCTCTGGTTTCCCTTGAGGACTATCACATCAATAAATCTATCTACTGCCTGGATCCTTGGTTTTGAAAATAATTTTACCACCTTGTCCAGGCATAGCCATATTTCTCTCTTGTACATATTCTTCAGTTCAAGTAGAAAGCCTTGCTTGGGCTGTTTTATTTCTGTGCATAAAAATGTTCACATGTAGAATCTGGCATAATTGTAGATGGAGACAAGACTTTCTGCCAAGAGGCCAGTTCTTACATAGGGGCCAAGGAAGACCCTACCTGAGCCTGGTCCAATATAAAGTTATGTCCATTACATAGACTCCTCAGAGGGTATGGTTCACGGGGCAATACTCTGACAGATCATACGGATTAACTTGAATCAAACTCCCAGTATTAGAAAAAAAAAAAAAACACAACAACAACAAAAATCAAAAAGCTTTGCTCTTTTAGAAACATTTAAAGCTTTCAAGCCCACACACACTCAGATAGTACTGATAATCCTCTCTTCGTTTGTGGGATTTGGAAGAGCTACAAAGAACGAAGAACCACAATATTTTGACAAAGTGATACAGTCTTCTCTTTAGGTGTATTTGATGAAAACTTTTGGACTTTTCCCCTTCACTTAATAAAATGTCATAAATACAGCAATATTTGAGTATATGGAGACTTTATAGTAATACAGTACATAAATATACATACTTCTCTGGTATATATAAAGTGTCAATATCTTAAAAAAATTACCTTTCGTATAAAACTTTACAATTTTCAAGGTACTCTCACATACATTATCAATACAGATTCTGTATTAAAAATAACTTATTATTCAACTAATACTTAAGGAGCATTACTCATTCTACTTCTCCTGATTATGTGAGAGAAGGCATCAGCATTTTTAAAATTTAATTAGGATTTATACCGTACCTGTTTCAAAACAGTATTTGAAGTTACATTTAATATTTCAATCCATTGAAAAACAGCCGCATGACAAATCAAAGATGTTTTACAGAACCAAATAAAAGAAGTCAATAAAGTCAAAGAAACTGCAATTGTCAAATCCAGGGCATGAACTTGTTTCTCATTGGAGTCAGCATTTGCTTACTAAGTGGGAATGCTGAAACTCTGGGCCTGTGGAACAGTATGTTTCCAGACCTGTCTCACCAGCAGGGTCCCTGGACTGCATTTCTCAGGAATTGGTTAGTAAACCAAATGTTCTGGAATCTTTAGTAGCTGCTCATTTTTAAAGTGCATTTTCCTAGACCTGACCTAGGATTACTGGTGGTAGGACTCTGGGATCTATGTTTTCACATACCCACCAGGTAATATTTTTGCTCTTCAAACTTTGAACACCCTGATTTCTGGTATCAGTGCTTACTGCACAAGAACTATAGAAAAGAACTTGGCAACAAGAAGGTAGAAAGTTGGTCGACTGATCAGTCTCTTGGATGCTCCTTTATGCCTTCCTGTTTCTGCTTGTGCTTACCATACTTTCAAATGCGTTGCCTACTGCCCACTTGATGTTTTACTTTGAATGGTGTCATGTGCTTGACCTCTACTGACTGTCATGTTATTCTCCTTCCAACATCCCATCTCCTTCCTGCTCATCAGCTTTTCTAAAAAAATTCCTGCCACAGATTCCTGATATTTGTGTATGTTCCAGCACCCGCTGGTTACTCCTAAACTCATGTGATAGCTCCGCATGCTCCTGCACTCTCTGTTTGTATCACTTGGGATCAGTTTACTCCATTGTTCTCCAAGAGAACATGGGGGAAACTCTTCTCCAGCTTCTGGCCATCAATGCCCAGATAAGGCCTTAGGTAGGAGAAGTTATCCGATCTCTGCTCTTTAATGTTATTTCCAGTTCATGGGTTTTATTTGATTATTCTCTCTATTTGAGGTACATATATTATGCTTTTCCCACTCTCCAAACTCTCTTAGACACAATCTACTGCCTCTGTCATTTTCTGCTTTCCTCAACACAGTCACTGGCTTATACTATTGTCTTCTACATTCGATGTGACTCCTATATCTGATGATTTCATATGAAGGCACACCCAACATCTTGACTTCAAAATTTATGGCCCTAATTTCTACACTATAATTATCAGTCCTCCAGGCATATATTTGGGAATCAATTCATCATCCTGTAACACTCACTTACCCCCAAGGTTTTTCTCTTATTCTCTGTGAATTTTTGCCTTTTCTCTTCAAATTTAGGATTATACTCTGCACGGCTCTCCTCTCCTTTTAGGATTGTAAAACTTTTTACTAATGTAAAAATTTTACAATATTTTTCAAAAATATTTTCTCCATCTTTGAGAACTATCTTTTGTCCCTAGTTCAGAGCTGCTTTTTCTGGCTATGGACTACTTAGGAAACTACTTTTAAAAGATAGTAGACAGCGTAATGGAGAAGGCAATGGCACCGCACTCCAGAACTCTTGCCTGGAAAATCTCATGGATGGAGGAGCCTGGTGGGCTGCAGTCCGTGGGGTCTCGCTAAGAGTCAGACACAACTGAGTGACTTCACTTTCACTTTTCACTTTCATGCATTGGAGAAGGAAATGGCAACCCACTCCAGTGTTCTTGCCTGGAGAATCCCAGGGATGGCGGAGCCTGGTGGTCTATGGGGTCGCACAGAGTCGGACATGACTGAAGCAACTTAGCAGCAGCAGCAGACAGCATAACCTGAAAATTTGTTATGTTTAACTTTGCTTCCAAAGTTGTCAGTATTAACAGGAAGATCAGGTGAAAACATCATCTCCACAACCAGCTCCTCTGGTCTTCTTCCTAAGATACCAAAGTTTCTGCACACCTTCCACTTTTCTTCAAACTTAACATCCAAACCAGAACAAGTGCAGAGTGTCTGTTGGGTGTGTGAGATTAGGACTTCCCTTCTAAATTTTAGGAGAGTTTTACAGGGGAGGCAGCTCAGCAGATAAGGCCCAGCAGATTGGCTCATGGGTAATTCTATAGCGATCAGTAGGAATTCACAATGATATCTTCATATGACCTTTGTTGTATGATTTCTCTGCTGGAGTGCTTAAGAACCCTAGTCCAGTGTTAGAGCTGCCTCACACCAGCTGGAGAGAGCCAACTGCTAAATATTTAGGACCATTGCAAGCTAGTTGTTAAATGTAGCCACTAATAAACATTCAGTTCCATAAACTTAAAATGAAATAGATTGTATTTAAAAACAAAGGTAAAAATACTCAAAACTCATCATTTTTAAATTACAGTTACTGTTATCTAGGCTCTAAAAATAATATGTAATAATGTGCAATGGCATATTTCTTCATAACTCTGTTCAGTGACATCAAGTTGGTCATTTGAAATAAGCCACAGGAGAGGCTCTATGCCTCAGAAATCACCAAACTACAAACCGGGATTCACCCCTATCCTCTCCTCCCACCCCCAGCCAGTTTTTAAATATTTATCAGTATATTATCACTGTGAACTCGCTTAGTATGAAGATGGGAAGCCACAAAAGAACAATATAGTTACGTGAACTTTCTCAATTTGACAATTCCCTTCAGTCTGCTTTCCTTTCAACATGGTCTCGCATCTCCCAAGTCAAAGCCTTTGGAAGCAAAACCTGTATCAAATAACTCACCTGAACAGTGTTAAGTCTGAGTTTCTACTTTATTTATTGGCTTTCCTCTGTAAGATGAAATCAGAAATTCCTTTATAGAAATTTTATATCTAAATATTCTCTGCTCAAAATCCCTGCTCTTTTACTGATGTTGTATCTTAGGCCCTACACTGCACACGTGTGTGTGCATCAGTGTTTGTGGTTATGCATATCTGTGAGTACTATAAAACAGCTGTACAGCTACTTCCAATAGGCTAATTTTAACTTAAAATAACTACAATTTAAGCCCAGCTCTGTATCTACTAAAACACTAGAAAGGGAGATCATTAAATGTCTTAGAATCAATATTTTAATTCTTAAGAGGAAATTCAGTAGGAGGTCAGCAAATGTTATTAAAGGACCAGGAAACTGACTCAGGAAAATCTAAAGAAAGTAAGACTCCTTATATGGCAATGATAAGGCTAATGGGAAACTGAAAGTGATCTTGGAGACTGATTGGAAATTTTATACAGAGGAATCATTGTTCTCTGTTTCCACTCAGAATAAGTCAAGAAGTATTCAACTTACAGTGCTTTATCGAGAGAACTTTACAAGAATTCAGTAAGAGAAAATTATCTTAAGGATTTTTTCTCCTAAAGTTGTTTCTTAATCAGCCATTTTAATCAATGATCCCACAGAGGCTTAAATTAAAGGTAGAGTGTCTTATTACTAAAAAGTCACCCATAAGTGCACTCAATGGAAGATGGGATGTCTGGATTTTCCCCACAAGTAGATATGGCCTTTAGCTTTCAAAGTAGTCTTTAAAGTTCTGAGCTCAATTGAAGGTCATATTTACTAAAGCTACCCCGAAGAGATAGGCATGTATAATTAAAGGATAAGGATACAAATACCCAAGAAATGTAATACCAAATCAGACCAAAGAAACATATCTGAAATTCAGTTTCTGATCATGTCAATGAGGTTCTTTTGTGGGAGGGCATATGAGGGGCTCAGATAAACAACTTTCCCTAATAATCCACTAAGCCCATATGTGTGTCTAATTCCATTTTGAATTCACTTATGTATTAATATGTGCAACCTCTTAGGGTAATTACTTCCCTAGTTTTTATGACCACTTCTTCTAGTATACTGAAATTTGTTGAATCTCTGTGGATGCATTAAAATCCTTTTGGAAAAACATAGAGTGTAACCACTAAATGTATTCACTAATTGTTTAATGTGATTAACAATAATTAATCAAGTAATTAAAACAGAATTTAATCCTGCAAGATTTAAGACTCCCAAGGATTTCCATTATTTGGCCTCTGCTTATCCTGTATCTTCTCTCACCATAAACGTTCCTCAACCCACTGCATACTTTATGCTTCAACTACTTTAAATTGTTTTCAGGTCCTTAAAATTGCCATAGAAATTTGGCAGTTGACATTTCTCATTTTTTAAAGATATTTCTTTCCACCACAAAGATTTCCTGGCTTCCCCCTGCCACCCTCTACCTGGTTTAGGTGGTGGGCCCTCATGAAGAATATTTTAATTGCCCATTAGACTGTCAGGTCCTTGAAAATAAGGACTGTGTCTTGTTTGTTCACTACTCTATGTCAAGACAGTAGGCACTGAATAATAATTATGTAAAAAATAAGTAGATCAATGGCTTTAAAACAATATCACCACTGTGTCCATATACTAGAGGCTCCATCCATTAACTCTGACCCTCATAAACATGGTCCAACTTCATGGCCATTGTATTTATCATTTTTTGAATCACACTAGAATCATGCAGTCCCCCAAATGCAAATTTATAATGATCTTATACACATGCCAGCTCATGCTTTTGTATTCTTTGTTAGCAGTTAGATAGCATCACTGACTCAATGGACATGAGTTTGAGCACATTCAGGGAGCTAGTGAAGGACAGGGAAGCCTGGCATGCTGCACCCCATGGAGTCGCAAAGAGTCGGACATGACTTAAGGACTACACAACAACAACTAGTGGTACTTTGGATTTCATTGGATTTTTTTGGCTGATATCTTCAAGCAAATACATGTAGTGGCCTCAGGATCTCTTTAATAGGTTGTGAAACATCATTTAGAATTATCATCCTATAAACATGGTTTGCAGGATAGAAGCAGCAGAAATGGTGAACTGAGTTTCAATTTATCTTGTTTGATTTTGCCTGTTACTGGCAGCACAAAGTTTAGGCCTTTGTTAGGGGAGTTGAAAGTCACTGTAAAGTTTAAGAACATCTCCTCCCTCAAGGAACAAAAACAGGAGAAACTTTCATCATGATGAGGGAAATCAAACAAACCTTGGTTTTGGAACTGCTTTGTCCTTACTAAGGTGACTTCTTAAGGGAGCAAACCAAAACTAGAGTAGGAAAATAGAGGCAGGGGTCATCAGACTAGTCAAGATTAGTTGAATATAAAGAAGTATGCTCTTTATAAGTTGTGTGTAGACTTTACGAGGACAATAGAAGAGGGTCACGGCAGCAAAGTATGGATTTAAAAAAAAAAATATCTTGGTCCATAAGATATCTTACTTGATTTTATTAGTTTGCTCTAAAGTATATGATACTTTAAGCTTAGAAAATGACTTACTTGTAAATGGCTTCAATAAATGCATATGTTGATATTAAGACAGTTTTTGGTTTATATAGTATTTTAAATTGTTCTTTTCAACAGATCTTAGGTGCTGCTGGGTGACATTTTCTGAAATGAATCCAGATTTTAAACTCCAAGTTCCTTCTGTCTTACAGGAAAATCACAGATGACTAGGATGATCATTTATTACAATCATTAGTGAAAAATATTGTTATCTGCTTAAGTTATTATTCAGAACAATCAAATTTTTATTTTGGAATGAATAAAAGGGTCAAATCATATAAACCTCCAGCTTGTGACTGATGGCAAAGATTGGTGATTAAGGCATAGACATTTTTTTTTCTCTCTTTCTCTCTCTTTATAAGCTTTCTCTCTTAATGATTTTAATGAAAGCTCAGAGAAAAATTGTATTGATTTTATGTCATGAGGCCAAGAGAGTTGAGACACTCTCAAACTAGTCATTCTGATTACAAATCATTCTGATAGAGGGAAGAAGATATTTGAAAGATTCTGTATATTTTTCCAAAAATTCACCTGCACAAGACAGGGATGAGAAGATGGGGTTTAGTGGCACCATGTTTTAAAATTAAAAGCTTCTGCACAACAAAGGAAACTATAAGCAAGGTGAAAAGACAGCCTTCAGAATGGGAGAAAATAATAGCCAATGAAGCAACGGACAAACAATTAATCTCAAAAATATACAAACAAATCCTGCAGCTCCATTCTAGAAAAATAAACAACCCAATTAAAAAGTGGGCCAAAGAACTTAACAGACATTTCTCCAAAGAAGATATAAAAATGGCTAACAAACACATGAAAAGATGCTCAACATCACTCATTATCAGAGAAATGCAAATCAAAACCACAATGAGGTACCACTTTACACCATTCAGAATGGCTGCCATTCAAAAGTCTACAAGCAATAAATGCTGGAGAGGATGTGGAGAAAAAGGAACCCTCTTGCACTGTTGGTGGGAATGCGAACTAGTACAGCCACTATGGAAAACAGTGTGGAGATTCCTTAAAAACCTGCAAATAGAACTGCCATATGACCCAGCAATCCCACTGCTGGGCATACACACCGAGGAAACCAGAATTGAAAGAGACACGTGTACCCCAATGTTCATCGCTGTATTGTTTACAATAGCCAGGACATGGAAGCAACCTAGATGCCCATCAACTGATGAATGGATAAGAAAGCTGTGGTACATATACACAATGGAATATTACTCAGCATTAAAAAAAATTTCATTTGAATCAGTTCTACTCAGGTGGACGGAACTGGAGCCTATTATCCAGAGTGAAGTAAGCCAGAAGGAAAAACAATACAGTATACTAACGCATATATATGGAATTTAGAAAGATAGTAATGAGAACCCTGCATGTGAGACAGCAAAAGAAACGCAGATGTATAGAACAGTCTCGTGGACTCTGTGGAAGAGGGCAAGGGTGGGATGATATGGGAGAATGGCATTGAAACATGTTAATTATCATATATGAAATCAATCACCAGCCCAGGTTTGATGCTCAGGGCTGGTGCACTGGGATGACCCAGGGGGAGGGAATCAGGAGGGAGGAGGGAGGGGGGTTCTGGAAGGGGAGCATATGTATACCCATGGTGGATTCATGTCAATGTATGGCAAAACCAACACAATAAAGTAAAGAAAATTTAAAAAAATAAAAAATAAAAAGATAGCATTTTTCTAGGTTCACACATTGAGACTGATTTTTATGTCTTAACTAGTTTATTTTAGTCTGAACAGGCCCATCACTTTTCCCCCCAGGATACTGACTTTTTTGAAGCATTTAAAGAAGTTAGTAATCTTCTTTTATTCTTCTTTCCCCTGAATTTCCCATAAGTTAGGTCTCAAACAGGCATCAACAAACTACAACTTACAAGCCACATTGAATCCCTTGCTTATTTTTGTAAATAAAGTTTTATTGGCACACAGTCACACCCATTTGTTTACATATTGTTTGTGGCTGCTTTCTGCCATTAGGACAGGGTAGAGTAGTTGTTATGGAGACCATGTAGTCCACAAAGACTAAAGGAATTACAATCTGTCTCTTTCTAAAAAATATTTGTCAATTCTTAGACAAGAAAATTGGTGGATTGAGGTAAAATACCTTTGGCACAAAAGTGATATATTTCCTATTCAGCATCTCAGGAGGCGCAGTGTCAGGCTACCTAACTATTAGTGATGCTACATTAGTACCATTAGTACCCTTGATGAAGCTGGTGATAGCTAGATCTCCCCATTGTAAAGGTACATTTTTTTTCCTGTTTCCGTTTAGTAAGTAATTCATGGAGTGACATGTTGGCTCTGTATAAATATTCTATTACTCAAAAATCTTCCCTCCAAATGTTTTACTATCTGTTGATGATCTTTGCCTGAAATAATTATTTCATTAGGGGTTGAAAAAGGTCATTTTCCAAATCTATCATTTCTTCAACATTTATCAGGTGATACAATAAAACAAAGTTCACCTTAGAAATCTAAATCAGCAGTATTTTTTCCCAATTAGCTCTGGTTCCTTTGAGTGAAAAATGGTATTTAGAAATCAATATCTAAACTGATTTAGATACTAGACTGTATGATTTAGTACTTAGAGTGTATGACCTGTGGGCCTGAAAGAGTTTTGTTATCTGGCCTTCTACAGAAAAAGTTTGCTGATCCCAGGTCTAGTGGGATGACAAAAGGGAGGGGCACCAAATATTTAAATGGTAGCAGGTATACTCAGTGCTACTTAAGTGTCATTTCTAGGGATACATTCAGTGATCCTTTTCAGAGGGAGAAATGTTTATTTTAAAAAGAAAAAAAAAAGAAATTCTTACTGATATTTTCATTTTATATTTAATATTATAGTCTCTCAAAAATGTTATTTAGTATAGGTATCTTTCATCATACACTAAGTACTAATCCTGTTAACATTAACATATTCGTTTGTATGTTTTATCCTACCACAAATGTAAAATATTTCAGGCTCACAATACCAATGTTATCACTGAATGTTAAACCTACTGAATGAAGTTTAGGTTTTCTTTCTAGCATTTTTTTACTTAGAATACACTCAAATAAGGATGTACAGAGCATTATTTTCAAAAATCACTTGAAACAATTTTTTTCTTCACGTGGTTTTATTATCTTAGCTGGGAAGGCTATAAAAATTCTTATGACAGGGAAATTTGAATATGGACTGGATACTAGATGATGTTATGGAATTATTGTTCATTTTTTTAGCTACTTAATGTCAAAGTATTTAATGGTGATGTGTCATGATATCTACAACTTTCTTTTAAATAGCACGGCAAAATACAGTGTGTGTGTGTGTGTGTGTGTGTGTGTGTGTGTGTGTGTTGAGAGAGACAAAGCAAGATTAGAAATAAAACAAATAGGGCATAATACTAAAAATCCATTAATCTAGGTGAAAAAATTATGTACCATTCTTGCAACTCTTCTTTAAACTTGAAATTTTATTGAAGTTAACAGTTAAAGAAATAGGTGGAGAAAAACAGAGGATTATTAGTCCAATATGGATTTTAAAAAGTGATTTACATATGCATGCACAAATACTTTGCCACCTTGGGCAAAGTTAATTAATGTGTTTATCTTGGGAAAGAAGCTTTTAATTCTGCTCTGCTTTGTCAGGAGAATCAGACCATACTTAGAGCTCCAAATACTTTACCGTGAAAGGGAACAGACAGAAAGGAATGCAATGAAAGAAGACAGCGGTGTGTTAGGTTGAAAAAAAAATCAAGTTTTCTTTGTTTTCCTCATCCCAGTTAGGTTTATTTATACACTATTTGAGGCTCGAGCCCACGTAAATAAGAATATCTTGCTTTTTGAAGCAACAGCATTAATCCGTCCCCCTTTCGCCATCCCATTAGACCTGGGGTTAGGAAGTCTCTTCTGTGAAGGACCAGATAAATGATTCGGGCCTGTGGGCTACACAGTCGTCAATGCATCACGCTGTCACTGTCACACGGGGCCATCGAGTTTCCGTATGTGTGACACAGTAGGTGTCACTACGGAGCCCAAAAGCAGCCATAGACGAATGAAGGGACATGGCTGTGTGTCAACGAAACTTTGCTTCTGGACATGGAAATTCACATTTCCTATAGTTTCCACACAACACAATTTATTCTTCTACTTTTTTTTTTTAAACCGCTTAAAGCTGTTAAAAAGAACACTCTTAGCTTGTAAGGAATGCAAAAAACTAGAGGGCTAGACATGGCTAAACTCAGAGGAAAAAGGGGGAAACGTACAATTGCACCTTTTTGTTGACTGCCTTTTAGCTGCTCCATCTGGCTTTGAGGAAGAAAGCAGGCTCCTTAGACGGTGTGACAGGTCACAGCAGCTCTCTCTCTCTGTCTCTCTCTCTCTCTCTGGTCATGCCTGCAGCTTGCGGACTTCCCTGCTGGCTTAGACAGTAGAGACTCTGTCTGCAGCAGGAGACCCAGGTCCCATCCCTGGGTTGGGAGGATCCCCTGGAGAGGGGAATGGCTCCAGTATTCTTGCCTGGAAAATTCCATGGACAGAGTAGCCTGGCGGGCGACAGTCCACAGGATTAAAAAGAGTTGGACGTGACTGAGTAACACTTGCACGTTTTTGTTTTTTCACTGCAGCTTGCAGGATCTTACTTCTCCAGCTAGGGATCAAACCAGGGCCCCATGCAGTAGAAGTGCGGAGTCCTAATCACTGGACCGCCAGGAAATTCTCAGCTGTGTCACTAAGCAGACCATAGAAGTCTCCTCCCAGAGCTTCAAGATTAAAGAAGTCCATGAACTGCTCTAAATAGGAAGGCTCATTTCAAGTTTGTAATCAGTGTTTTGGGGAGAAGTCATGATGTAGGTAATCATACCTAGAACCTTGATCTGTCAGCCCAGGATCCACCTGGAACTAGAGAGAAGTGTTTCCCACAATCCCTCTACAAGTGAAGCCACCCCACTGTCTTTGCACTCTAGGACCATTGCCTTGGCAGATTCATGTCATGTTAATATCTCTGTGCCATCAAATTACTTTGCTTCCAGGTACGATGTGTCTCATTTAAACAAATGAATATTAGACACAAATACAGGTAACTTCCTAAGTAATAACCTTTATTTACAATAATTTATATACTTTGATAATACTTCATAGCAACCCTGAACAATGATATGTGGCTTACTGATCATGTTGGGGTGCACCTTTGGCCAGTGAGGATCTCCCTCGGAGTCTTCCTCTACTATAAATGACAAATGAGTTGAAAGCATACCCCTTCCAAACACAACTTATAAAAAAGAGGACTTATAGGGATGAGAATGGATATGTAGGGAGAGAAATACATAGGTATCCTTAATGTTTAAAATGGTTGTCAAGGGAAAGAAGCTTCAGACTTGTTCCGCATGGTTTCAAGCAAGGAGGATTAACATGTAGAAGATAGTGGGACAGATCTGGGTATATTAGCAACAATAAAGCAATAAAAAGAGGAAAAGAAAAAAAATCCAATATCTATCCAAAGGTGAAATGGACTTCCCTGAAAGATAGCAAGTTTAGTATGAGGAAGTGCGTACATGCCTAGGATAAATGATCACTTAGTGGAGAGGGAGTAGAAGAGATCTAAAAATTGAAGTCATTGCACTATATTACTTTTAAGACATGACTTTCAATACTTAGGCTTGACAATTTTGAGACGGCATTCTTTTCTTTGCTAAAAAAGAAAGACAAATATAAGGAAAAAAAGAGAGAAACAATTCCTCATTTCTCTAGTTTAACAACAACAAAGGTAAGTGTGGCTCATTCACCTACAACAAATCAAGGTCCTACCATTTGTCTAGTAGTAGTTTACTTTAGCTATATTCACTCTTACACTAAAAGAATATTTATTGTGATTGAGTTTCCCCCAATATGTAATATAAGAGAGTATGATGGTAAAGACAGACACAGATTTCACTCTCATAATATTAACAGCTTGCTGGAAAAAGTTAAAAACTTAACAGGTAATTACACTGGTATTGATATTTTACAGATACAGGGCACAGTGATGCTCTGTAAACATGATCACAAAGTCATTAATATTATTCTTTTTGAGAGTTTGGGTCTCTGCAATGAACATTGGGGTGTATGTGTCTTTTTCAGTTTTGTTTTCCTCAGGGTATATGCCTAGCAGTGGGATTGTTGGGTCATATGGTGGTTTTATTCCTAGTTTTTTAAGGAATCTCCATATTATCTTCCATAGTGGCTGTATCAATTTACATTCCCACCAACAGTGCAAGAGGTTTCCCTTTTCTCCACACCCTCTCCTGTATTGTTTGTAGACTTTTTGATGATTACCATGCTTACCGGTGTGAGGTAATATCTCATTGTGATTTTGATTTGCATTTCTCTAATAATGAGCCATGTAGAACATCTTTTCATGAGTTTGTTAGCCATCTGTATATCTTCTTTGGAGAAATGTCTGTTTAGGTCTTTTTTCTACTTTTTGATTAGGTTGTTTGTTTTTCTGATATTTAATTATGTGAGCTGCTTGTATATTGTGGAAATTAATCCTTTGTCATTTGTTTCATTTGCTATAGGGCTCAATATTGAAAATGTGAATTCATGAGATTTACTAAGCCCTTGGCTGGAGGAGCGGGCAGGGGGGCAGTGAGAGAAGGGGGAGTCACCTGGGCTTCTGATTGGGCTGGAGGGTGAGCGGGGTGAGTCATTTATGAAAAGGAAACACTGGAAGAAGAACAGATGGAAGGGGTGACTAGTAGCTCCATCTGGGCCATGGAGAATTTGAAGTACCAGTGAGATATCCACGTGACAAAGACAGGAGACAACTGGCTAAACATTACATATAAGGAGAAGAGTATGGAGAGAAACTAACATTACCAAGTGTGTATTTCAATATGAGTGTCATTTTATAGATGTCATTTCCTTTGATTCTGTGAAAAACCATGTGGGAGTATTCAGAGAGGTAAGCAACTTGCCTAAGTTCACAGACTTAGTAAGGTAGTAGTTTCAATATAGACCTTCTTACTCCTTGTTCGAAGTGAAAGGCACATCGTACTCTGTCCCGTTAAAAAAAAAAAAAAGAAGAAGAAGAAGAAGAAAGAAAGAAATCACCATGCCCGGTGATATTCTTTGGATTTTGAAGGCAGTAAAATCAGCATTTAGGAATGCCTCTCCAGTCAATTTAGAGAGTGACCTGAAAAGCTAGCAGTTTTGAACAGTGGCCAGAGCAAGAGAAAAGTGTCCACCTGGTCTAAGCCACAGTGCAGAGGGCAATACCACTTGGCCCTATGACACTGTGGATTCAGTGCCACACTGGTATATTCTGGATGACCAGTCTGTTCTACAGAGCCTGCCAAAAACCTTGTAGGTTTCTGTATCATAGAAACCCTCAGGATTCAGTGATGTGCTCATGCTTTCTTTGCAAGTTACGCTTTTTCTTTTAAGAAATAGCTCTTGGCTTACTATTGGACTTTGGTAATTATTCAACTATCATCTGTCAAGCAGGTATGATGTACTATTATAAGGGCTTCTGTGTTCTAGCTTATTTATTCCTCTCAACAACCAGGTATTATTTTTCTGTTCTATAGGTATCAATTGGACTTTTGACTTTAAGACACCAGATGACAATGAGACTCTAGCTACTCATAATAAGCTGAGTGTTATCTAAGCCACCTGGCCATAAAGCTGGGAGTGGCTCACAGCACAGATTAATGACAAAAAGTGCACTAGGCTTAAGCATGACCTGAAGACACAAGTAATTTGCCCGAAGAGATGACTCACTCTCCTTTCAACTGACAAGCCTCCCTCAATCCACAACTATGGCTCATGGGGCATTCCCAATGATGAGCTGATGAGGGAGAAAATAAATGGATCTAACACCAGTAGACTGCTTTGGTGAACAGATCTGCACTGAGGTGTCCTGAGAGGTGGTAAAGAAGGAAAATTTTCACTGAGTATAACTTTAAGAGGAATATCTCATTCATTGTTCACTTTACCTGAGCTAAAGGACTATGACTGCCACATATTAGAGATTCAGTAAGTATTTTTTGAGTCAGTGAATAAATGATGAATTAATAACACTCTGGGGAAAGTAGTTCATAGTTGGGCCAGCTGGTTAGGGACATGGAAGGAAGATTATTGGAAGATTTGTGACAGGAAGATTCAGAGATTATATGGGTGAACTTGATGGAGCTAGTCCAAAGGACAGAAATAATTTACAGAGGTGATTTAAAAGAATTAGTTGGAAGAGATGATGTGCTATGTGTGTGTCAGTCTTCTCCAGAAGCCTGATATTTGCTCAATGGGCTCATGATAAAATGCCCCCCATGGTGAGACCAGGAACTACATGTTACTCAGCTGCGTTGATTTGCCCTTATCAAGGCTGATCTGGCTACTGTGACTCTGAACTCTCAACATATATATATATATATATATATACTCTTATAACTCGACACCTCAGTGCAGACCTATCCAAGACCTATATGAGTATATGTATACTCTTTTTTTTTTTTTTTATTGTTTTTGCCATACATTGTCATGATATCACCATGGGTTTACATATGCTTCCCCTCCGG